>PVIA01006879.1:0-91030 GCA_004024845.1 Tonatia bakeri | reverse complement strand
ACCTTGACCTTTTCTCAGAACTGGGCTGGGGAGGGAGTGCCCTGGCACAGCTGCCCTGGGAGCACCCCCCCACCCTTCGCTTTCCCCTTTGGGGACAGCCTTTGTGAGGGGCCAGGGTCAGGACAGAACTGCTGGCTCTCAGTGAAGGCCACAGCTCCCAGATCTGTTATCTTGACTGAGCAAGCTGGGAAAGTGACACCAGATTACTTCCCTCCTCCGTTTCCTCTGGCCCACTTCCCTGATAAGGACATCTGGGCCAGAGAAAACCGCGGGCTTCTCAGGAGGGAGCTCTCCTTCAGCAGCCCTGCCCTTCTATGGAAGTGCAAGGTTCCTCCAGGAACGTCCCTGCTTTTCCTGTGGCTTGACCACATCCCCAGTGCAGAAAGTTTCAAGCAAATGCTGGAACCTCAGGACCCCTCCATGGCACCCTGCTCTCTCTCTGTCACCATAGTAACTTCTGAAAGGACAGGGTGGGGCAGGGGGGTGGCTATGGCCTGCTCCCCTTTATCCTCAGCCCCATCCCAGTGCCCAGCATAAAGCAGTTCCTCCACCAACAGCCGAACAAATGACTGTCAACCACCCTTCAAGAGGGCTGTTCCCTAATTTTGTTGCAGAAGGAGATTCCTTTTCTACCTTTAATTCTTTTGTGTCTTTTGGCAGATTGAAGGAGGGAAGTACCATAAACAGTCTTCCACATCCCCATCTTCGCCCGGAAGGCAAATTTTGACTTTAAGGACAAAAGGCCTCATGGGCTCACTCCTTGGCTATGCCAAGGTCACCACAGGAGGAGGCAGGAGGTGGCAGCCCTGGTGGCTCATGGAGAGGGTCGTAGAGCTCTGCTGACAGCCCCTGTCCTGGTGAGCAGGCGAGTGGGTGAGGCCAGGGAGGCCCAGGGAGCATGCTTAGTCCAGCTTCCCCACACCCACCCCTACCCCTACCCCTGTGCCTGCCAGACCTTCCAGGGCACCAGGGCTGCCTCACACAGGCTGCACACTGCAAAACTCCAACGGGACAGTCTGTATAGACTATGGTGTGACTGGCAGCCACTGGAAGGTGTGCACCACCTGATCTGCACAACCACCTGTGGTGGGTCTGAGGCCCGTGTGCTCCGCCTCCTGGAGATCCTGATGGGGACAGTGAAGTGGGCAGGGGACAGGTCGGGCGGGTCCCAGTCCAGTTTGGACTTAATCTTGAGGGCACTGGGAGCCACTGAAGCCTTTTGGGCAAAAGAGATATATGTTCTCAAATGAACAGAGGCTCATATAACAGCCTGAGTAAATATCAGCCAGAACCAAAAGGCCTGGACTGCAGGCCTACCCCGGACCTCCAGTCCGTGCCCCAGCCCCAAGCAGGAAGAGCATGGCCTTCCTTACCAGCTCCCCATTCATCCGGAGGGCATCTGCCAGTTCCAGTAAGATGGACACCCGCTCGCTGGGCGGCACGCAGGGCCCGCGGGACTTCTTGCCTTCTTCTGTCTTCACAGTTGGCAGTTTTACGATCATTTTCAGTGTCTTTATGGCTTCTGGATAGTCCCCGGACTTGTTGAGGGCCCTGGCCTTGATGAAGTGGTACAGGGGGTGGTCTCGGACCTAGATGAACACAGCAGAGGGCGGGGCTCCGGGTCACGGCGGCCGCTCACAGCACACAGAGTGGACGGAACCACAGGAGCCCGCTGAACTCACCCCCGCCTCTGGGTCAGTGGGAGGGTCTGAGGGGTGCCAGTAGCTTCTCCCCCAAGGTGAGTGGCACAACAGCTAGCTGGGCATGGGGATGCTGCGTGGGTGACAGGGCACAGAGGACCCCCACCTGGAAGTTGTGGCTGACGCCCAGCTCCAAGCAGTGGGAGCACATGGCGAAGTTGCCCTGAGCCAGGTAGACCTGGGACATGAGGAGGTGGGCGTCCGCGGAGGTGGGGTCCAGTTCCAGGCAGCGCTGCAGCGTGCTCTGGGCGTTCTCCAACTCTCCTGGAAACAACACGCCAGCCTCTGCACCCAGGGAGCCCTGGGGACTCCAGGGACGCGGGGGGTAAACTCGGAATGAATTTTACATGCCTGTTACCAAGAAGTACCCAAGTTGGGCATTTTACCCAATTCTGTTCTGCTTTGCTTGGAGGGCTCCTCCTAAAATGAGAACCACACAGTTTTTGCCTTGACCGTGGCAAAGCCAGGAAATCTGAACCTCAGTGTGACACCTCCCTCCTCTCTGTAACCCTCAGGGAGACAGCCACATCACTCCGCTGTTCTAGCTGGAAGCTCTGGGCACACTTAAGTCTTTTTTTCCTTTTTAAAAGATTTTATTTATTTTGAGAGAGAGGGGAAGGGAGGGAGAGAGAGAGAAACATCAATATGTAGTTACCTCTTGTACGCCCCCCACCGGGGACCTGGCCCAACCCAGGCATGTGCCCCAACCGGGAATCAAACCAGTGACTTTTGGTCTACTTAATCCACTGAGCCACACCGGCCAAGGCGGGACACTTAAGTCTTGATTCCCACACCTAAGAGCAGAACAAACCCTAATAATAACAGCAACGAGACCTGCCGCAACTTACGAAGCACCTGCTGCTCAATGCCGGCACAGGCGAAGCTCTGTGGAAAGGCTGGTTTAAAGTCTGCCCAGCCCAGCAAGGCTGGCATTATTATCCTTGGCTTTTGTTTTTTTAAACTATTTAATTTATTTACTTTTAGAGAGAAGGGAAGGGAGAGAGACAGGGAGAGAAGCATCAATGTGTGAGAGAAACACCCATCAATCAGTTGCCTCTCATACAAGCCCCAGCTGGGGACCAAACGTGAAACCCAGGCATGTGCCTGACCGGGAATTGAACTGGTGACCTTTCACTTTGCAGGCTGACACCCAACCTGCTGAGCCACACCGGTCAGGGCTATTATCCTTGTTTTTTTTAGATGTGAGATTGGGACTCCAGTGATCTAAGTCATGGAGCTTGGAAGGGACAAAGCCAGCATTTAAATCCAGGGCCCTCCAGCTCCCAAGGCTGAGCTCTGAATGCCCTGGCACGGTGGGGCTGGGAGGCCTCCCAGCAGCCAGGCTGGCCCTTGACCGTGGCAGTGGCCTCCAAGGGGTGGGGTGCAGGGAGCCGGGAGGAGAGCCCTTGTTCCTCAGCAGCCAGGGCCCTGCACCACATAACCTGGAGGGTGGGGAGTGCCCGCTCCCAGGTCCCGAACTCCCTGCTCCTTCCCTGTGCTACAGAAATGTGAAGATGTCACCATGGTAACACAAGCAGCTGGAGACCTTGCTTTGGCCCTAAACCTGCTGGCGGCTGCCCGCGCCCCTGAGAGAGTGCTTTGCTCTCACCTTGTACTCAGGAGACCTTGAAGCTGTGGGTAAACCCGATATCCAGACAGATACCAGGAGGGCTGAAGGTAGAGACAGGGAAGTCCCCAGTGGAGTGCAGCCCACCTGACGCAGTGCCAGAGGACAGACACACCGCAGCAGTCCAGGTCCTTTGGAAGCCCCCAGGACCACAGAGGTCAGACTGGCTCTCAGGCAGACAGGTGAAAGGCCGCAGTGAGAGAGAGGACAAGAGGGCACCCACCAGGGCTCTCTCCCTCTTCCCCTCTCCTAGGATCTGGGTCTTGACATGGGAGAAGGAAGCCATTCTGGCCACCCAGAGGCTCTTAAAGACCCTGTGCCGCTGGTCATGGGGGCCTCCCCTGAGGCCTTCCCGACCGCCTGTTCAAAACAGCAATTGTATCACCTCCTGCCCTGCTTCAGTTTTCTCCTAAGAAACAGTACAATGTGCTCAGCTGGGATATCTTCGCTGGACTACAACCCCCCGGAGGGAACTTCTGCCTTTGTGACAGCTACAGTACGCTGGTCCCCTGGTCTCAGGGCAGTGCCTGCACAGAAGAGTTCAGGGACTGTCACCTGGCACAGGCTGCGCTGTCCGCAAAAGGCTGGGTGGGAGAGCCCCCTGCTGGTGAGGGAGGTGAGGAAGGGTTCTGGAGGGTTGGAGGCTGGAAGGCGTGGGCGGGCCTGGTGAGCGTGTGTGTTTATGACTGTGAGTGGTAGTGCGTGTGACTGTGTTAGTGTGTGTGAGTGTGTGTCACTGTGTTAGCGTGAGTATGACTGTGAGTGTTTGTGACTGTGTGTGTGAGTGTGTACAAAGCATCCCAAGCAGGCAGCCCCTGGACATTAACTCAGGGGCAGCAGCCCACCAGGTGTCCGAATAGCTGAACAGGTGTGGGAGGACTCAAGACCCCACCTGGCCAGCCACCAGGACCCGCGGGCTCACCTGAGAGATACTTGACCTGAGCCATCGCATACAGGGGGTCGATCAGAGCCGGCGCTGCTTTCACAACAGGACTCAAGATCGCAGCGACTTGTTTGAGAAGCGGAGACACGATCTGGCCCGGCGACCGGGGCTGAGGGAACATGGGGACGTGCTGTGAGCTTCGCCCCCTCCTGAGAGAGGCCCCCAGAGCACTCAGGAAAACACTCCCAGGGAGGGAACCTGACTCCACACGTGTTTACTGTCCATTCTGTACTAGCCAGCGCTGGAGCGTGAGCCCCAGAGAACGGGGACTTTGTTCTGTCCGTGCCGTGTCCTGAGCACCCAGCACGGCGTTTGGCATGTGGCCGGGCATGCAGTGCACACTTGCAGAATGACTCATTGCAAGGCATGAGGCTGTATTAGGCGAGTCAGATAGGATCCTTGCCCACCAGGAATTTTAACTGGCTGGGCGAGCAGGATCAACAAGTAAAGACTAGTGTGCAGCTTAGAAGAAGGGAGCCCAGTTCTTCTCCAGGACGAAGGCTGGGGCATGGCCCTGGAATCCACTCCTCCAAGTGAGGTCCCTAGACCAGTGGCACCGGCATTACCCGGGGGCCTGGTTGAGATGCAGGCCTTCTACCGATACCTGCCCTGGGACAACTCCCAGGTTACATGCGTGCTGAGTGCGCAAGCTGGAAGAGCGCTGGGCTCCCTGGCCACCTGGGGCTTGGAGCAGCCTGGTGGCTGGCCACGGGAAATCCCTGCTTCTGCCCCAACCCGTACTCCAGGCCCCTCCCTGCCATGAAGATACACCTTCCTCTGACCTGCTTGGGGCAGAAGAGCAGGTACTCCTTGGCGATGCAGACCAGGAAGAGGGGGTTCAGCCTTTCCAAGTACTCAGAGCCCAGGGGCAGGCCCTGCATGCTGGAGAAGTGCAGCTCTGCCGCCTCCCTCAGGAGCGCTGTGACTTCCTGCTCCCCCCTGTGCTTCCTGGAGGCCAGCAGCGCTTGGAGGAAAACCAGCACCTGTGGGGACAGGCCCAGGTCTCAGGAACAACACCAGCAGGCAGGCTGGTTGTTGGGGGCGGGGGGTGGGGTGGGCAGGGAGCAGAGGTCCAGGTCACCTTGGCTGCTCTCTACTAGAGATGGGGGGTGGGTGGAGGGCAGCGGGCACACTCCTGGGCAACCCACGCCCCCAGGGAGTACTGACCTCCGACGTCCCCAGGGACTGCTGCACCTCCTTCAGGAATTCCAGCTGGTGCGCAGCCTCCTCCAGGTGGCCCTCTAGGATCTGGCACCAGATGATCCCTGGGAGGGCAACAGAAAACGATGAGCAGCCAGCTCCGAGGCTCTGCCAGCGGTCTCGCAGGCCAAGGAGCCTGGGAGACAGCAAAAGGAAAGGGTCTCAGGGCAGGGGACCTTTTCCAGCATCCTCGTATAGAGGGATGCATGTTCCTGGTAAAGAACTCAAATGCCAAGGCGATGTAGGAGAATGTCCCTAGCTCCTGTTCCAGCTTTAACCACGTCTCTCTCCAGAGGCAACCACCAGTAACGAATTGGCTTGTTACTGTATACACATATTTCCCAACAGTTCACACAAATCTACCCCTTTCTCTTTAATGAAGATGTGCTATTTCGCTATGGGATAAGCACTTACTTAACTATATATAGCCCTACGGACGGGTGCCTCGTCTCACATTCAGTTCGTGTTCGACGATTAAATATTGCATGGACGTGGTGAACGTTTTTTGTGTGTTCCAATTCCTGAAGCAGAGTGGATGGGTCAAAGGGTGTGTGTTTCTAAACTACCAGTAGATAAGGCCAGCCTGTCCTCCAAAGATATTTGAACTGATATCACTGCCAAGAAACTGAAAGTAACATTTCCTCACAGCCTTGCAGGCATGCTTTGCTCTTTGCCAGTCTAAAAAAAGTGGAGTCTAACTCGTTTGAATTCACAGTGTTTTAATTAGGAAGAATGAACCATCTTCTCATCCATTTAATGGCCTTTTCCTTTCTACTGTGAATGTTCTGTTCACCCCTTTTGCCTGTTTTTCTTTTGGGGTGATTTTACTTCTCTTCATATATTATGAGCCCGTCATAGCACACATTTTCCGTTAATTTGCCATTTACCGTTCCAACATTTTACAGTGTCTTTTGCCATCCATTAGTTTTAAATTTTTGCATAGTCAAATCAGTAAAATATTTTCCTTCACAGTTTTTGAGTGTGTGTGGTTATGATTAGAATCCCCCAGGGAATCTAAGTCAAAGTTAATTTTTATGTTTAAATACTTAACGCGTTTGGGATTATTCTTGAGTATGGTGTGAGGGGGAGTCATCTCCAGGTTTTTCTCAGCGGACAGCCTGTATCCGACCACGAGTCCTTGAAACTCTGTTGGTCTGAAATGCCATCTTTGTCATCAGAAGACCTGTTTCAGCCCCGTTTCATCTACTTGTTTGCATCTACTGGTTTGTTCCTGCGTTGGCCTCAGGCTCACTTAACTACTGTTGTCGGGTGAAATGTTTTGAATTGGGGAGGACAGATCTGCTCTGTTTGTGCTGTTCTTTGGTGGACGTTGTTTCTTGACCAGTTCGGTGTAGTTAGTTTTGACTGTGTTCCTAATGACCATCTTGGTTTTCAGTTCTATCCATCCCACTCTGGCTCATCTGTGGAATGTTTTGCTTTGCCACCACTTTGTAAATTTTCAACAACTCTCCATTGTTCTCTATCCCCCTCTTCCCCCCGCAATGGCATGCTCTGTACTTAGTGACACCATAGCCTCTGGAGCCAGCCAGCTCCGGAGGTGTTGTGGGGGGAGTCTTTTCTGTACCCGCCTTAACATTGCCCCTCGGGAGCCACAGCTTTGCCTTTTCGCACAGCCCCTCATTTGAACCACTGCAAGGTTTACAAAAGGACTAGACACAGGAGTACTAGCCGCTGGGCAGATCCCCCAAACTGTTAAGGTTACCCACATCCTCAGACAGGCCAGATGAGATGGCGAGTCCAGGACACGCTCAGTGGGCTTGCCCTGGGCTGGAGTGCGGGGGCCTGCCCCATGGACTTCCCTTATGGCTGACCGGCCAGGGCTCTGCCTTGAATGAGGAAATGGGGAAGGGCTCAGCTTGGTGGGGGAACGTTGTAGGGGGTTTTGCCTGCGCCCTGAGCAGCCAAGGCCTCTTGTCCTTCACGTCCTGTGGTGGTGGGAAGTCCCTGGGGGCTCTGCTCTGCTCCCTGGTGAGTCTTTTGGATTCCACTCTCGGCTGTCCACAATCCTCCTGTAACCTCGCCGGCTGCCCCACGGTATATTTTGCTCCCTGCCTCTGGTGACCCTTGTGCTTTCAGTTTTTGTTTTTCCTGGAGCTCTCTGGGGAGAGCTGGTCCACTCGGTCTCCAGCTGTGCCGTCTCCGCCCATGCTGGCTCGCGGGTGTCCAGACTCGCCCAGGTGTCTATGCACGTGATGCCATCTGCTTTTCAACTTCTAGAAATGTGAAGTTCTCAAGGTTTCTGGTCCCCTGACAACACCTCTCCCTATTTCTATGGCTGCATTTGTCCTTATAAGATGCCTCCCATTATTTTCATGGGATCTGGGATGAGGAGGAGGCATGGGCTGCAGAGTCAGCCTGACAGGTTGAACCAGAAGTGAAAGCCGACCACCCTGACAACTGTGTGGCACAGACCAGGAGCCTGGAGTACGGAGAGAAGTAACGTGCCCCAAACGACAGAGCTCCTTGGAACCAGGGCAAGGAGTGGGCCCACCTCAGCCACTGGATGGCACGGCTTCCTCAACCCAAAATGAACACTGCTGATTTGACTTCGCTGGGGACCGTGGGTCTTTGGAGGCCATTAAAAAATGTGTAAAATGAAAATTGGGCTCTGCAAAATTCATCTGACATTTTCATAAAGGGGGGAAGCATCTGCACAAACAGGGAAGTAAAACTCTCAGAACGACTCACCATGGTGGCCCTTCGGCTCGGGGGCCCGTGGAGGGAGGGTCTCTGGAGGCGAGGCTAGAGGCTTTGGGCTGGGAGGGTGCTGGGAGGGTGTCTGCCACACTGGTCTTGTGGGGCGTGAGAAGAGGCAGGGCTGACCGAGTAGAAGGGCCAGGCTGCCCAGGGGTCAGGGTGTGGGCCTCAGAGTCTGTTGTAGATCAGAGCGGCTCTGAATGCATGTTTGAAAACTCCTGTGCCTCTTACATCTATGCTTATAGATTCATGGAAAGGCACCTTGTCATACAGCACACCCCCAAACTCACACGCCCTCTGGGGACAATGCTTCCCCACAACTCTCTTTTGGACCCAGGAAGGCCACTCTGCTTGGCTCCCAACACCTGCCCTCCCACCCCTCCCTCTGCCCGGCCTGCAAAGACCTGTCAAGGCAGCCACGCTGTTCTCGTCCAGTTTCATGGCCTCTGAGTACCACAGAGATGCCTCTTTCACTTGGTCCTGCAGGATGAAGAGGTAGCCCAGCTCCACGGCCACGTGGGCGCAGGAGGGTGTGGCCATGAAGGTGCGCTTGATGAAGTTACACACCAGCCGAACAATCACCTGGTGCTTCCCACACTGAGAGGAATGGACACACGGGGGTGGGGAGACCAGTCAGTCCAGTCTGTCTGAACCAGGCCACCTCAGAACTGGGGGACACTTTGACAGGCCCAGGGCAGGGGGCTCAGGAGAGCCTAAGAGGCATCCTGCGTCCAGGCAGCTGGGCCTGCGTTCAGCTCCCAAGAACCTCCCACTGGCCATATCTGCGGAACCTGCCTCTGGTCACAGGGACAGTAATGCCCTGGCCACAGTAATTGGTCCAATGGGTCCCCACGAGGGTGATCAGAAACTGAAGCTGGGTGACAGAGCTTTTTGTGTCCCGATGCTGGGAAGTGGCCCTAAAGGCTGTAGGCAGCCACCTTCCCTGTCAGGTGTGGAGAATGAGACAGGGAGAATCAGACATAGATATGGGGGGACAGATGGCCTCCCAGTGGCATTTGACCCCCACAGTCCTGGTCTCTGAGGCCCAAGAGCTGCCCCTGTTCTTATAGCAGGTCCTCCCAGTAAATCCTGCTGGGGCTGAAGGGTCCGGCAGAGTCAGACTGTCTGGCGGCCTGGGCTGTCTCACGTTGCCTGATGTCAGGGAGGCCTCCCAGGCAGGCCAGCCTTCCCGGGTCACTTCCACAGAAAGAATATGGGAGTGGGGTACCCAGTACCCTGAGGTCAGAGGTGGGCATGGCTCCGCTGTACAACAGCCAAACAGGTGCCTCCCACTCTAAGAGCGCTGCCAGACCTCATCCCCCTATCTCAACATCTCTGAGGGGCGCCTGGGCCTAGAGGACGGAGCCCTTGTGGTGCAGGCATTGGCCAGAGGCAGGGAGGGCCACGGGGTGTGAGGGACACCAGCCTGAGAGGCCGAGTCTGTGCCAGAGAGAGGAAAGGCGGCACGCAGGGAGAGGCGGGACATGCAGGGAGCGTCCAGAGGGACCATAGCTCCCCCTACCACGCGCGCACACACACAAGGAACACGGTGAGAAGCAGGGGTTCGAAAATCAGGAAAGGGCCTTCTTACCAGTCGGCTAACCACAAGAATTTTTTTAAGATGGAGGCTCGGGTTTTGGGGTTCTCTGGTCTCTAGTGCCTTAATCAGATTTTTAATGTGGTCGGCAGCCTGCAGCGACAAAACAGAGAATGTCAGAGGCGGCGGCGTGTGAAACAGGAGTTGGGTGGGGGGATCTCGGCCCTGGCTGCACATTCCTATCTGCTGGGAAACCTTAAAACACCCACAGTTGGGAGCCACCCCGAGATTCAGCTTTAACCAGAGTCAGCGCCTCCAGGCTTCACCCAGCTGCAGAGACCTGCAGGCGGAGCTTTCAGGAGCCCCGTTCACCCCACAGCAAGTGCTGGCACTGCCCCTTGAATTTGTGAAGGGGGGCTGCCCCTTGGACCCCCCAGGGAAGAGCCAGGAGCCAGCTATCACTGTGCCGTCACTGTGCCCGTACTGCAGCCACCAGGCCAGCAGCAGACCACCTGCTCCATGGTGACAGGTCATGACACTGGCGTTTCTCTGTCATTCCAGGGAACCCTCCCAATGGTCCTGTACATCGGTGTTAACCATCTGAACTTTCCAGCCCAGCGACTGTGGGGTTCAGAAGGGCTGGAGAACTTCCCTGAGGTCACCCAGCCTGCCAGGTGGCTGACTCCAAAGCCCATGTTCTTTCCCACTGACCCCTTCTGCCCAGTCCCTCCCCAGGAGCAGGGAGTTCTCAGCTGCAAAGAAATGCCAGACGAGAAACCCTGATGGGGTGGGTCCGCTCTGCTCAGTCAGTTCAAGCCAGATTAGAACCGGCAGCTTGGGCTGGGCTGCAGGGTAGATCCCAGGGTTTGAGGTGGGGGCGAAGGAGGGGCATCACAGGTTAATGGTGCCCGTGAACCTAACCCTCAAGCCAGGACCCAGGAGGTCTTGCCCAGGGCTCTGGGGTCTCAGGGAGCTGAGGACAGGCCTGTTTTCTTGTTCCTACTCTGGGATGGTGCTTGGTCCCTTTTCAAGGGTTCCTCTCAAGTACAGACTGTCCCCTCCACCTCATCCCACCCCACAAAATCCACACTCCCAAGGCTGTGCAGGAGGAACGAGAAGTGCCCTCTTCCTGCCACAGCCTCTTAAAAACTCTTGCTCCACCACACTCTCCACAAGGTGATGCATTTATTCAGAAGGCTAGGTTTTGGCTGGAAACATGAACTCTTCTTGAAAATAAGAACCTGTCTGAGCATTGAGGTTTCATGAAGAATTCCAGGTGTTTCTAACTGCATTTGAGGGCATTTGGGTTTCTTTGGAAAACTACAAGGTGTAGGCACAAATGTGGGGCCAGGTTGTGCCTGGTCAATATCTGAGCAATTCCAACCCTTCCCTAAAAAAAGAGGCATTACAAAAAAAAAAAAAAAAGCAAGCCCAGGCTGGTGTGGCTCAATGGATTGAGTGCCAGCCTGTGAACCAAAGGGTCACTGGTTTGATTCCCAGTCAGGGCACATGCCTGGGTTGTGGGCCGGGTCCCCAGTTAAGGGGTGCGAGAGGGGCAACCACACATTAATGTTTTTTTTTAAAGGCATTTCCTGAAATTTGAAACACAAACCAGGACTTCTACCAGTTAACATAGATCAAGGTATTACAATGCACACCAGGCACTGTTCCAAGTTCTCCCACTTGTCACCTCACTTAGTTACCTCACTTAGTCCTCAGAACAACCTTAACACAGTATGTGGAATTATTTCCATTTTACAAATGAGGATCCTAGGGCTTATCCAGGTGGAGACCTGTCCAGGTGCACACAGGGAATATGCAGGGAGTACGGGGGAGGGGCGGAGGGAGCTGAGATCCAAGGAGGAGGGGATGGAGGTGCTACAAGGGGTCCTCGTCGGCTATGTTTGTTTCAAGGCTCAATTTAAAAAAAAATTTATTTACTTATTTTTAGAGAGAAGGGAAGGGAAGGAGAAAGAGAGGGAGAGAAACATCAATGTGTGGCTGCCTCCCACCTGCAATCCAGGCCTGTGCCCTGACTGGGAACTGAACCAGCAACCCTTTGGTTTGCAGTCAATCCACTGTGCTACACCAGCCAGGCCCCAAGGCTCAACTTCTGAGGCTCAAAAGAACTTACTGTGGTTATGTTTCCTTCTCTTGCAAGCTCGTTCACGGCTAGAATTTGGCAGGCATCAATATTTCTTTCATCTTTTTCTAGGATTCTGAAATAGGAAGAAGAGCCATGTGAATCGAGAGTATTTCCAGACAACGCTAGGACGGTGTGGCGGTGGAAAAGTCTGATCGTCTTCCAATATCCATTCTCCCTTTCTCTTAATAGAACTGGTGGGGCACATGGCTACCCAGAATAAAAACTACACTTCCCAGCCTCCCTTGGCAGCTTAGGCATGGCCACGTGATTAAGTTCTGGCCAATAAGATGTACGTGAAAGTGCCCAGTGTGGTATCCAGTGGTGCCCTTTCAGCTTGCCTTCCATTTCTTTCTCCTCCTTCCTGCTGGCTGGAATGTGGACCTTGGGAGCAACATCCTAGGGTTGGTAGGGCAGTAAGACAGAAAGGGCCCGGGACCCTAGAGAGTTAAGCAGCCACCCTAGCCCTGGGCCGCCACCCACACTTTTCCCTAAGAGGGGAACAACCTTTTACGTTATTTAAGTCACTTATTTTGGGGTGTCTCTGTGACATCGCCAATTCCTACCCCAGCTCACAGGGACATGACCATGGTGCCAGGGCCTGGGGTAGGGGCAGAGAAACAAGTGCAGCTGTAGATGGAAAGGGCACCTTGGTCTCCATCACGTGTCATGTGAACATGCAGTTTCTGATCACATTAGGAACTTTTCAATATGCTGTTCCTTTGTAGGAAATTCCCTATTTTCCAGTCTGGTCAGGGAATGGCCTTCTGTTTGATAGAAGGTTATTCTAACATGAAAATTCTAATGTGATTAGGCGCAGTCCACATTCAAGTAGTTCTAACCATTTACAATGATTATGAAGGTACTATGAATCTCACACATTAGAAAATTTTAGTTTATTTTTTTTTAAGATTTTGTTTATTTTTATAGACAGAGGGAAGGGAGGGAGAAAGAGAGGGAATGAAACATCAATGTGTGGTTGCCTCTCATGAGCCCCCTACTGGGGACCTGGCCTGCAACCCAGGCATGTGCCCAGACTGGGAATCGAACCAGTGACCTGTTGGTTTGTAGGCCTGTGCTCAATCCACTGAGCTACACCAGCCAGGGCTAGAAAATTTTTAAAAACCTTTAAAAATACTTATGGACTAAAGAACTAGAATGGATATTAGAGAGTTCTTAGAACCAAGTGACACTAAAAATATTCCACATAAAAATATGTAGACACTGCTAAAATGGTACCTCAAGGCCAGCCATTGAATGAAATCATTATATCCTAAAAGAATATGAGAATGGGTTAGTCAGGCATCTGAGTCAAGAGTTAGAAAAAAACAACAGAATAACTCCAAAGGAGGTCATTGCCAGGAAATAATAAAGAGCAGAAATTAATAAATTAGAAAACAAAGGTATAATAGCATCAACAAAACTCAAAGCTGGGTCTTCCACAAGCCTAATAAAAGAGACAAATTATTTTAATATTGAGGAAGAAAAATGAGAGAGAAGGGAAAAAAATAAATGATATTAGGGATGACAAGAGAAACACATCCAGAACCAGCAGAAATTTAAAAGTGGGAGAATGCCCGTGGCTGGTGTGGCTCAGTGGACTGAATGCCAGCCTGCAAACCAAAGGGTCATTGGTTCAATTCCTAGTCAGGGCACATGTCTGGGTTGTGGACCAGGTCCCCATTAGGGGGCATGTGAGAGACAACCACACATTGATGTTTCTTTCTGTCTTTCTCCCACTCTAAAAACAAATAAATAAAATCGTAAGAAAAAAAAATAAAAGTGGGAGAATTCCATGAACATCAGTAGCTGTGAACACTTTCATGAAGGAAGGGGTCGGGTGTGAGGCTCAACCCAATGGCAGCAAACACTGTCTCCCTGCAGGTAGGGGCAGCAGGGCCCAGATGAGGCGGCTGCATATACCCATGGCTGTGGTGTTCGGCCAGGTGCTTCTAGATAATCTGTTGGCTCAGGTCCAAGGATCCAAAGCAAGCTCTTGACCTGGCTCCTGCCAAAGACACTAGCCAGGTGTCAACAGAGAGAGGAATGCCAGGGGCCCACAGGGTCACTCTTGTACCCTTGGGGCCCAGTGGACTGAGAAGGGTGCGATCATTTCCAATTCCCTACCAGCCCCCCTCTCTCTGAGACTCAAATTCCACTTGTCTCCAGAGGAATGATCCTCCCTCCGCAGGGAAGGAAGAGGTTTGTTTATGTTTTGTTTTCATCAGAACTGCGCTGTATATTATCACAGAATTTATTAAAAATTCATTGTGATAACTTGGGTATTCAGGAAAAAAATAGTCCATGAACTCTTTTTAGGGACAAAATTAATATCATACATTTTAGAGTTACTTGATAAAAACAGTTAACATGTTAAAGAGCTAAGCTGTGCTTATCTAGAAAATTCCATCCTTGAAAAAATGTCCATCAGACAGCCTCCCTTGAGGCTGTCTGCATTTCTCTTCACAGCAAAAATGCTTCGGGGTCAACCTACACCTGGTGGCTGGCTTCCCTGAGTTCCAGGAACTCCTGAAACCTCCGAGAGACGGCGGATGGGGCTGGCCTTTGACTAAAGTCTTCTCTCAGTCACCAGGGACATTTTCCACCTAAAGTTTATCTTAAAGGAAATTACACTCATAATTTTAAAGGATTCTAAATAATATAGGAGTCCCCAGTCCTCTACCCCCACTGCTCAGAGGCGACTGCTTTTCAGCCTGTGGTCTTGCTGCTTTGGGTTCTTCAGGTAGTGCCCTCCCTCTCTCCTCTAAACAATACGCTTATACCTCTTGATACGCCTATGTCTTTTTCCATGGACAGCCCACGGCCTGGCTGCATCAGGGGGCGATGCTCCCACCAGCAGAGCTACCGGGCCAGAACGACACGCCCATGTCCTGACTTGTCCACTGTAGGCCACAGCGGCTGGGTCCTGCCGTGACAGGTAGATGTTTACATTAGTCCTGCCTCCCCTCCCCCTCCTGATAAGACCCTATCGGTACTCACAGCTCCTCCAGGGACAATTTTGTTTTGTCTGGTTCCATCAAGTACCCAGTACCTCCCATCTCCCCACCTTGTACGATGGGGACCTGTTAGTGCATAGTCGCCCCTCACCTGTGTCCTGTTTCTACCGTCTGCTCCCAGTCCTGCCGAGCCAAGAACAGCTTCATCTTCAGGACCCAGGCGGGCACGAAGCTCCCCGAGAGGACCGTGACCTGGTTCACCACCTCCAGGGCCCCCGAGTAGTTCTGCTGCGTCATGTAGTACGTTGCCTGCAAGTGCCGAAGACACGAGCCTCCATCAGAGGCCACAAAGGGAGGTGGGGCTGTCAGTGTCTCCACCAGGACAGGAGCCGAGCCTGACATGTGGACACTCCGTGACCAGTTGGGGTCCACGGCAGTCTCGGGTTCCAGGATGGGCAAGGCAGGGGCTCTAGAGTGATGGCTGGACCCCTAGCAGCCCTGGACTTCAGCGAGGTTGTGTGAGGGCTGTCCCGTGCAGACAGAGCTGGGGTCACATGGCACTTGCCAATTCCAGAAACGGCCCATTCATTTCCCACTTGCTTTCCTGAAGCTCGTCACTAAAAACTGCTCACTGGGGCCTGGGCAGCCACTGGGTGTCAGCTAGGTTTTCGGGCCACCTTGTTTATAGCAAGGCTGCGGGGCCTCTCCTTTGCCAGCAGCGGCCACCAGCTTCCCTTAGGTGGGTCATGACACAGGGGCCTGGGGGCAGAGGGCAATGCTCCAAAAAGACTTGAAACCCGACCCTGAAAAATCGCAGAGGATGCTTACGGTAGACCTACAGTAACCTTCCACGAAGAAACTTGTTCAAAAGAGGATTATTATTCTCAATAAAGACTGATGAACAAACGTGTTCACCGCACCACTCTCTCTGCGTGCTCAGCTGGAAACCACCGCAGTATCCAAATGAGAGGAGATCGGGTTGGCGAATTCCGTTAGTCCCATTCAGAAGGGCATTGGCTATATGTTGCCATTCAAAATGACATTTGCTGATGACAACATCTTACCCCAGATGATAAGATGCCCTATGATGTGAAGGATGCCTGGTTTCCCGCCCTACAGTGACAACGATGTCAAATAACACTAGCTCCCACCCAGGAGTGCGGGCTGCGTGCAATCCCCTTCAAGGACCTGGAGGGTTAGTAGCCGGTGGCTCCCAGGGGCACCTCCCTTCTAGAATCACCCCTGCCTGAAGGGAGCTGCCTGCTGCCAGGCCACACCCCTCCCTGGGGGCAGCCCACATGCAGCACCTCCTCTGTGAGGGGCAGTGAAGGGCCCCCCAGCTCCACAGTGCCAAGCAGAGTGGGCTGAGGCCTTTGTTGTGACCGCTGTCCCGCTCAGCTTCTCCCTGGGCCCAGCCCTGCTCCTTCTTCCTTCCCCACAGGCCTTGGTCCCAAGGGTGCTGCCTGATTAAGCTCCTGCACGATACTCTCCCAGAAAAGCAGCCGGAATAAAGACGGGCAGGCACAGCCCTAAAATGTGCACATAAGTTGTTTTGGAGTGGTAGGGCTCAGGGTGTCACTTTAATTCATCTCTTGACTTTTTTAGACATCTGTTTTGTCTTTTTTAAATGAGTGTATGTACATTTTTAAAGAAAGATATATAAACAGACGAGAATAAAAGGATGGTTTTTCTCTTAGACAGATTCAATGAGGGTCATGTAAGGGAAAAGGAACTTAATTTAAACTAAGATCAGAAAATACAAACCACAAAACATACCTCCCTTGTTTTCTGGCCAACTGAGTGGACTTCACAGGTGGGAAGAGAGAGGGTGAAATGAGGAGGAGGAGAGAAGGATGGGGAGAAAGGGGCCGTCAAAGAAGCCAGAAGGCAAACCAAGGCAGCCTGAAGAAAGCTAAGGAAGGACAGACCCTGAAGGCCCCACGCAGGATGAGACAGACACTCAGCAGGAAGGTGGTGAGAGATGGGGTGGGTCCTGGGCTGCCAGGAGACCTACCATCTGGGGGGCCTGCAGACCGAGGGAGGGGCCTGAGGTCACCTGGTGGGTCTCTGGCTCCAAAGGCCCAGTCGGGGATGCTCCTTGCCCTCCCCTCCCCACTGCCCACCTTTCCCATCAGCCCCAGCACATCTTTGGAGTCCTGCAGTCCTTGTTCCAGGTACTTGATGGATTTCTTCACAGTGTGCGGCTTGTCCGAGGTGAGGTCCACCCAGCCTCTCAGCACGTAGCCCTGGGATGCGAGCAGGAGGGAAGATGAAGTCCCTGGTCCTGCAGAACCTCCCATCAGCCCGTCTCTCCTGCCTCACGTCCCACCAGGAGTCACTGCACACCAGAGGCCCTGCCAGCTCAGCCGTAGGCAAATCCTAGGCGGCCCTACGGCTCTCGCTGCAGGCCCTCGTCCCCATTGTTCCCTGACCTGGAATGCCCTGCCCAGCAGGACATGCCAAACCAAATCCCTTCCCCTGATTAATTGCCACTAGTCTATAAACCTCAGCCCAGGAGGCTGTCAGGCTGGGGCTGAACCCTCCCTGCGACTCCCCGCAGCTCTCTTAGGTGTTCTCGTCCAGCTGTCTATCTCATCACTGCCTGTTTACTCTCCACTGGGCTCAGGAGTTGACACGGGCGGTGCCACGGCACAGGGTGGCTCTTGCTCTCTGCAGGTGAAGCCAGGCGCGCCCTATGAGCAGGTGAGCAGGAGCCAGTCTGAGCTCACCGACCTCGGCCTTGCCAGCTACTCTACAGCCGTCACCCAGCCTCTCCTGGCAGACGGGGCAGGCAGGTGTGGGAGGGAAGATCGCAGCAGCCGTGGGGAGGGCCTGCCCTGAAGCACCCTTCTTGGCCCAGACCAGTGTTCCCCAATTCTCCATCACTGCCCTCCTAAGGAGCCTTTGCAGACATTTCCCCCTAATCATTCATTCCCTCCCCATCCAAGAAATTTCAATATTGTAGACATCCTGTGTATGTGTTGTACATATATCTGTGTTTTATACACAAAGAGTAAGATTTTTTCACCCCCTCTTCCTAGAACCAATTTTTACTCCACCACATGTGTGTGGTAGTGGGGGCAGCAGTGATATCACCCTTACTGAACCTGCATAGCCCAGACTGTGGCTTCAAATTCTGCCCTTAGGCCCTGGCTGGTGTGGCTCAGTGGACTGAGCCTGGGCTTGTAAACTAAGTGGCTGCTGGTTCGATTCCTAGTCAGGGCACACTTCTGAGTTGTGGGCCAGGTACCCAGTAAGGGGTGCGTGAGAGGCAACCAATGGATGTTTCTCTCCCTCTCTTTTTCCCTCCCTTCCTCTCTCTCTAAAAATAAAGAAATAAAATCTAAAGGAAACATAAACAACTTCTGTCCTTAGGGCAGATCTCTGCACAGGAGACCTAGGGTGTATCAGCCCCTGCTATCCAGCAGGTCACTACAAGGAGCAAAGGCAGACCCAGTGCACTCGGTTCATTTAGTAAAGACAAAACAAAACAAAACCAGGAAACCTGAACTTTGAGGTAAAAATCTTTTGATTTCTAAATGTTAGCAAAGAATTCAAGATTTTTAGAATATATAGGACAGGCCACAGGACATCTACCTGCAGATGGGACTCTGCACAAACGCCACTGTGTACTTAGCTAAGCCCTGAGACAACGTGGGTGGGGACCCCTGAGACCCAGGGTCTCGCCAGAGCTGGGGTGGGGCCCTCCTCCGCTCCCATGGCCCTCCGTGAGAGGACCAGCCACCCCACGAGGGTGCGCCGGGACGCTGCTTTCTCCGGCTGCGGCCCCACGGTGCCCTTGGGGGTACCTCTCTGGAGCTACTGGAGAGCTTCAGCATGCGGTCGATGTACTCCTTGGCCCTGTCATGGCGGCCCATGAGCCACAGGAAGAGGCCGGCATAGTACAGGGCAGTCCCGCTGGCCGTCTTGCGGATTTCCTTCAGGTTGCTCTCGAGCTCCTGAACCGCTTCTAGGTCTGTGAGTCCAGGAGAGGAGAAGGGGACCAGTGAGGGCGAGGAGGTGGGCCTCGTCCTGCAGGAGGCACTTGAGGGCACTACGCCAGTGGCCCAGGCCTCACCTTGGGCTGGCTGTCTGAGGTTTATCTTTTCCCCTCAGTGCCCAGCAATAATACACTGTGTACACAGACCAAGGCTAAACCCCCCACCTCAGGCCCATGATGCATTTCGGGTGGGGAAATAGTAGTTTGTGGTCTCTTGGAACCTCTCTATAGAAGTGGAGATTAGCAATAGAATTATTTATATCAGCTTGATTTTTCTTGACAATATCTTGGCAAAGGAAAGGGGGGTATGTCCCCAACTCCTGGGATCTGGAAGGAGAACCCCTCCCACTGCTATGCTCTCTCACTGGGGCCTGGGCATGGGGAGGCCTTGCAGGGGAGGGAACAGCAGCCACTCCTCGGGGCCAACAGAACCTGCAGTCACCAGGGCACACACAGCCCTGGAGGGGCAGTGTCTCTGGAGCAAGACCTTCTTTCCCTGGTGGGACCAGGCCCAGCCGAGCATAGCTGCACTCACCGATGGTTTCACAGTACTTGTGAGCATAAATGAGGGCCATGATGGAGCACAGGGACACATCTGGGTGATTCCGAATGCTCTCCAGACTGCTGATGGCATCCTGGATGTGCTCTGCAAAGAGACCACGTGGTTATGCTCTTGGGCTCCAGGCTCCACGGCATATACATGGGGGCTCTTATTAGGGCTGACCCAAAGCTTGGCATCACCTGGGTTCACCTAGAATCAGAGGACTAACTGGTCCAAAAGCTCCCCAGTGGCCTGAGGTCCCTGAGGCTGAAGCTCCCTGAAAAGGCAGCTGACACCATGGTCCAGACTGCCGGGGCTGGAGGGCTTGGAGCTGAGGATGTACTCGTGAGTTCTCACAGGAACACTTGAGAGGCTGAGATTTTTGACTTGGCTGTTTTGAAGAAGGACCTCAGGGTATTTCCTGCTAGTTGCTCAAGAGCCAGTGATTACATTTATCCCTCCACGTCCACTGATGGTGGCCACAGGCAGCTCAGTCCATCCCTAGCCCAGAACCACATTCTAAATGGCAATGAGTCAGCACCCGCATGGGCCCCACTCCTCTCCCTGCTCCTGCACCATACCTGCAGGTACCCACACCCACCGCTTCCTCCTTTTCCTGCACTACCAGCTCTCAGCTTCCAAGCCTGGGATCAGTCCAATAATCATGCAGCCATCTCTCTGTCCAGACGGGGAAACTGAGATGCAAAGCCACAGTGGTGAGGCCTCTGAAGTCTCAAAGTCAACTAGATATGAATTGCAGAGGCTTCTGTGGCTTCACCTAAGGATTAGGCACTGAGCGTAAGACTGTTTCCATGGCTGGGGTAGAAGTGGGCATGTGGGTAGAGTCGGTGTTAGTGCTGGACTGGTGCCCAGGTCAGGAGGCCAACATTGACCGGCCCTTACCTTCCCTGAAGGCACCATAGGCTTTAAAGAACTGCAGCACAGGGTCACTGCTGAATTTTTCCAGGCCCCTCGCTGCAGCCTGCTGCACGTGGTGGAAGTACTTTTCCTGGCTATAGTAAATGATCCCCGCCTGTGGGAGGGAAGACACGGTTGCAGTAGCCCTTCCCTGCTTGACCCACTCCCTCCCGTTTCCTCGTCCTCATTTCTGTGTAAGAAAAAGAAAGGGAACATTCAAGCCTCATCCTCTTCACGAGCCCCAGGAGTGACTTCATTCAGCCTCCCAGGGAAGGAGTTTGGAGGTGTTTGTTTTGGAATTGTCCACAGATTCTGGTTCGAATGTGGAATATTCAACTCAAGCTGTCTTAGGAAGGAACTAAGGGGAAAGAGGGAACTAGTAATAAGAATTACATCAATAGTTAGTTACAACGTATTGTGGGCTAACCACCTGCTGGTGTCGATAGGATGGGGGCATAGGTATGAGGAAACGTTAAAGCTTGGGGGTCAAATGGTGGTGCCCTCTACTGAGGTGGGGGACACGGAAGAGGCACAGGCAGGGGAAGAGGAGACGATGAAAAGATGATGGAGATGGGTTTGGGAGCGTTGGTTTGGGAGAGCTTGGGGACAGGACTGCGTGGGGATGCCGATTTGGGGGTGAGGACCAGAGAGGATGCACTCTCCAGGGAGAGTGAGGCAGGAAGGAGCCAAGACCGCTTGTAGCGGCAGAGGATAGCGAGGGGCGGGTAAAGAGGTCAGCAGGAGCGGTCCCAGAGGCGGCAGAACAACAAGGCGCGGGGGTCGCCGGACCAGGGGCGGAGAGTCCCAACGGGAGCGTCGGGGCAGCACCAGGGCCACGCACCATAAGGGAGGAATCACTGCTGCTCATCTCCGGGCGCTCGCGGCTCGGAGTCCGAGTCTGGTCCGGCGGAGCGGGGCGGGATTCCTGAATTAGGGGCCAGGGCACGCCTCTCGCGGCCGGAAGTTGGAGGCGCGAGCGTCCTTGGAGACGGAGCCGCAGGTCGGTTGCTAAGAGCGTCAGACTCCGGGGTGGGCGTGGCAAAGCGCCCACGTGACAAGGCGCTGGTAATTGAGCGCCGAGAGGGCGAGTCCCCGCTGGTGGTGCCGGCTCCGCGCTGCGGTTCGGGACGCCGGCGCGGGAGCTGGGCTGCTGCCATGGGGCTGGGCTCTAGCACCGAGCAGCCCGCGGAGACTTCCGAGGGCTTCCACCTGCACGGGGTGAGTCGCCTCGGCGGCGCGGGCGATCGGGGCCGGGAGCCCGCACCGACGCGTTGGTTCTCCCCCTGATCGCCGGCCGGACGGCGGCGGAGGCGGGGACCGGCCCTAGTTTGGCCGCCAGGGTGGAGGGGGACACCCCGATCCTGGTGGGAACCGCCCGCGAGGGGCGACTCCGCGGCACCCCTGGCGCACGGCGCGTCTGCGGCCTCAGTCGCCCCGGCACCCGTTCCAGCGCCAGCTGTGCAGGAAGCGGGTGCGTTTCCTGGTCAGGTCCGGCAGCCCGGAGTAGTACCTATCCTGGGTGAAGACGGCGCCAGGTCCAGTCAGGACACATTTGTACACTTAGGTCACATTTATTGTCTCCTGCTGTGTGCCGCGCTCCGGGCCGGGGGAGACAGCCAGCAACTCCGAGGCCCCGGCGGTCCTGCTCTTGGGTACACGGGGTCCGGGAAACCAAGTGGACGCCGGCTGCTGGTGGCCCGCGGGCGCACATGCCGCCCCTGGTGGGGTCGGAAAGGCTTCTGGAGATCGTGGACTAGTGGAACCAGCCAGGGCAAGTGGGAGCGGGAGAAGCCCGCCGAAGACTACGGGAGGGCGTTTGCCGCAGGGGGAGGGTCCCAGGGTGAAAGATCCGGGAGAGGCGCGATTAGGCCGCTCTGAGAAGGCCCTTTCGGTCTCGCTGCAGGGAGGTGTGGGTGAGCAGCCCTGGGGAACGTGGGGATGGAGTGGGGTTCCTTGAGTCTGAAGGTGAGGCGAGGGGCTCGCAGCCGATGGAGCTTTGGGGTCACGATTTGTACTGTGGGGAGGGAGGGGCTGTAACCCAGGTGAGGGGACCCAGAGGGTCTCCGACCCAGAACGGGGAAGGACCCCTTTTCCCTTGGGCAGCGTGGGTGGCTGCAGAGACCGTGCAGACTTGTCAGTGTGGTGCGCGGCTGTTGCATGGCCTCTGTGTTGTGATGGCAAGCTCTTTTGGGTGGGTGGGGAGGGAAGCTAAAGAAAGGGTTTACTAAGATGAGAGCTGTGCTGGCTTCAGGACCCGAAGGTGACAGGATTTGTGCTTGGTGATGGGCTTTCTCTGGTGGACATCACGGTGAGGCACCGCACAGGAAAAGTGGGCCGTGGAATGCATCCAGCAGGAGAGTCTTTCAACAGGTCTGATGGAAAGCAGAGGAATTGAGGATATTGGGAAAGCGAGGGGTGGGGGGCGAAGACTGGAAGGTCGCCAAGGAGAGGGACAGAGTGGAGAGATTCACGAACTGGAGGTCAGCGTTCACAAGAACAGGTACATATTTTGCTGTGTATAACGCACACTTTTTGGCCCATATTTCCGAGGGAATAATAAGGATGCGTGTTACACATGAGTAGCAGCCGAAATACCTTGTATCTGTTATGTTTTGTAACTATTCGTTGCATCAAATTTCTTGTACCATCATATGTTAAAAAATAAATGCTACAATTTCTTTGTAATACAGAAATAAGTATCTACATATAAATAAATAAATAATTGAATTAAAATAACAAAGGGTTTTTTTTTTTCCTGAAAGTTTGGGCCAGAAACATGGGTGCACATTATACATGGCAAAATACGGTAGTTCTGGGCTACATTCTTTGTGGCAGTGAACAGAGCAGACATCGTCCAGTTCTTACCTTTGCATGGCAGCAGGGAGACAGATAAGAAACACAGTCAAACCTCGGTTCTCAAACGTCTCCCAGCCCCAAACAGTATCGTTCTCAACCAAGGTGCTCACAGGAAAAGTCTTGGTGATGGAACTTCGGCTCTCCACCCGATGACGCTTTTCTGCTGATACCTGTATGATTTTCCCTGTGTGATTTGGTTTTCACACTAACCACTGCTCCAACAACCTTCCGGAACAAATTGAGTTGGAGAACTGAGGTTCCACTGAGATGTATAGTCGGGGGCGACCACTGCTGGGAGACACCTGGGAAGAAAGTTAGGACACAATATAGTTGTCTGGGGGAGGAGCATTATGTGGGGGGCGGGGGGGGCGGGCGGTTGGAGGAGTGGGAGTCCCTGAGGTGGAGGTGTGCTCTCTGTGTCTGAGGAGAGGCTGCTGTGCTGGGACAGTGTGGCCTGTGTGAGGAGGAGGCGGGAAGGGTGAGGCCCGACCACGTGGCCTTGCATGCTGTCCTAAAGATTTTGGATTCTATTCTGAGACGTGGAGCCACTGGGAGGTTTTAAGTGGAGGTGTGACATTACTTGTACACATTTAAAAAAACTGAAGTGCAGGTGTGCTGCCTTCTAGAACTATTGGCGTTTTGCTGTGTGCCCAGCACACCGGAGAGGCCCCTGCCCTCAGGGAGCTGGCCACGGTGGAGGGCTCAGCTGGAAACGGCACAGGGCAGTGGTTGGAGCAGTGAGGTGGGGGTGGGGTGTGTGTGGGGTCCTTGGGGTCAGATTCCTGAGTACTGAGCACTAAGTGGGGGCTAGGAAAAGGGTCAAATGCCGGGCAAAGCAGGTGGTGCTGTCCCCTGGCTCCCAGCCAGCTCTCACAGAGCATGAGCTGCTGTTATTGTTAATCACAGGAGGTTCCCAGATGGGGAACACAGGTGGGGGCTGTGGGCTGTGGGCCTGGGTGTGATGGGAGAGCCAGGGAGAGCCATGCCTGCTGTGGGACTGGGGGTGTGTGTCGGGGTGCAGTGGGCAGCAGCACAGATTATTTCCTCTGCAGAGCCGTGGTGCGAGATGCCAGGGCCCAGGGCAAGGGCAGTGAGTACAGCCAGACAGAGGATGAGGCCATGGGAGAGGGTGGGCAGAGGCTCTGGTGGGCTGGGAGGGGGCTGGGCCTGGACATGGTTGTCGGGGGGGGCAGCCTCTGGATCTGATTAATGACTGGAGGGCAGCGGTAGTGGGTAGGTGCTGGGTTGCATGGCTTCGGGAGCAGGGTCCTATGTTTAACCTGTGGCCCACAGGCCACATGTAGCCCGACACAAAATTGTAAATTTACTTGAAACCTTTTTTTTTTGCTCATCAGTTTTTGTTATTGTTTCTGTATTTAATGTGGCCCAATACAACTCTTCTTCTTCCAGTGTGGCCCAGAGTTGCCAAAAGGTTGGACACCCTCTTACCAGAGGGAGGCGGAGCGATTGGGAGAGGCCCTAAGCAGGGACACCTCTCCCCAAGCTATCTCTGATTATTGCCTTTCGGTTTTCAAAAGCCACCTAGTCCCAGCTTTCCCCCAAAGGGGTGGGGATCAGGACCTCCAAGCAGTTGCCCTCTGAGCCAGGCTTACTAGGACTGGAGTGGCCGCTCTTGCTGGAAGCCGTGGCGGTGTCTGCAGGCGGCAAGTGGGGGTTCATCTGGTGACACTGCCACAAAGGCTACCTGGTAGATACCTGGGAAGAAAGTAAGATACCTGATTCCAGGGGTGAATTGGCTTTGAACTGAGGGCTCAGTGGTAAGCTGTCCTTCAGCTTGGGGCATGTGGGACTGACTAGAGGGGCTGGTGGGTGGCAGAAGCCACAGGGTGTCCAGAACCAGAGGCCCCGTGAACCCTGTGCCCTCTGGGCTGGGGCCTGGCGGGTACCAAACCAGCAGGGCATCAAGTGCACACAGCTGAAGGCCTGAGGGTGTGGGGCCCATCTTCGGGGTTAGGGCCTAGGGATAAAGGCCATGTTGTTTGAGTAAGACTTTGTCAATGGGGCCTTTGAGAGGGACTTCTGCTGGAGCTGCAGCCCTGGTTGTGCAGGGCAGGGCTGGGAGGGAGCACCCGTGGGCTCCTGGAGCAGATGTCCACCCCCATCCGGCCCTGCTCAACAGGCTCTCCAGCTTAGGTTCTTCCTGCCCCTGGGTCTGCTCTCCTCAGCTGCCATTCCTCGGCAGCTCCCATCACCTGCTGGGCTGACCTTGGACCTGTCACCACAGGGCCTGGGGCCCTCTGGGATCTGGCCACAGGCTGCCTTCCATGCTGCCTCTTTCTGGACACAGCCCTGGTTCTAGCAATCCTGGGGCCTGCCCGCTTCCACTGGACGTTGGGCCCTCCCTCTCTGTTCACATCTAAACCTTACCGGAAAACCCTCCTGGCTTTCCCCATAGGCCTGCGCCACCCTGCTCTATGTGGCCTACAAGTGGCCCCCAGGACAGCCCTACGAGGCCTCTCTGGGAGTGTGACCTGTGGCTCATGCCCAGGGGAGAGCCATTTCCCTAGAGAGGAAAATCTGCCTAGGAACAGAGTGAGAGGGGGTGGAGTTCACCTTGACAGTGGCCACGGGTGGCCTCTCCAGAATGGTTCATGCCGGTGCCTGTTTCCTCATCGGGACTTGGGGAGTGGTGATGGTCTTGGAAATTGAGGGCTGGGGCTTCTGGGAGGTCACCGGGCTGGCGGTGACTGGCCCCCGCCCTGCAACAGGTGCAGGAGAACTCGCCAGCGCAGCAGGCGGGCCTGGAGCCCTACTTCGACTTCATCATCACCATCGGGCACTCGAGGCTGGTGAGCCCCTCGCCCTGTCTTGGCCTTGCCGTGTCACTGTGTGCATGTGCGTGTCTGCCCAGCTCCTGCCTCCCTTTTCTTCCGGAGGGAGGCCCTGCCAGCGCTCAGCTCCTGAGCTCTCCAGGGTGGGCTGGAGGCCAGCAGACTCCTGGAGCAGCCTCAGGGCCGAAGGAGCCTGTCTCTTGGGGCAAGCGAGGCGTGTGGGCTCAGGCCCAGGGGCAGCTCAGAGTGGGACAGCACTGTGGTGCCCTGGGCCCGCCCGGGGGTCTCTTTGCTTTGTTGTGTTTTCTGCGGTGGGGGAGGGGGCTGAGGGGGACAGGTTTAGCACTGCTTGGGGGTGGGGGTGTCACAGTGACCTGGGCCCAGACACCGCCCCAGCCCATCCCACACCAGGCCCTGCTGGGGCAGCTGGCCACCAAGGCCCTTGCCCCATCTCAGACCCAGACTTGTTTGAGTGGCCCAGCTCGGGTGTGGAGGGGCGTCCTTGGAGTCAGCCCTCTGCCCCCATAGAACAAAGAGACCGACACGCTGAGGGATCTGCTGAAGGCCAACGTGGAGAAGCCCGTGAAGCTGGAGGTGTTCAACATGAAGACCATGAAGGTGCGCGAGGTGGAGGTGGTGCCCAGCAACATGTGGGGCGGCCCGGGCCTGCTGGGCGCCAGCGTGCGCTTCTGCAGCTTCCACAGGGCCAACGAGGACGTGTGGCACGTGCTGGTGAGTGGGGGCGGGGCTGCGCACGGGTGTGGGTGGGGCAGCGAGTGGGCTCCCAGGCCTGTACTGCATGGGCAGGGCGTGCAGGGGAGAGGGGATGGGGCCGGACACGTGGGTGTGGGGGGATCGCTGGGTGGGGGTGGAGTGTGGGGGCAGCTGGGATAGGGCTGAGAGCTGGGGGTCTATTAGAGGACTCCCTGAGTGCAGGGTCCAGCCTCACTCTAGTGTCCTAGAGGGGCAGCTCTTTACTTGCCCAGGTGCCTTGCTGCTTGTAAGCCACGTGACTTGGGGCACTCTTTTACCCTCTGCACCAACACTTTTCAACCGGTGTGCCACAAGAACTTTAAAAAATGCAATACCTGAGTATTTAGTCAGGGGCACTGGCCTCTTTTCCCTTAGATTGTTGGGAAAAAAAAAAAGACAACAGCCAACCCAACAATAACTGACTGGTGTGAATAAATCAAAATTATATATATTTTTGTCAGATTGGCAAAAAATACATTTTTTGTTGTGGTACAGAATTTAGTCATTTGTTTACTTGTGCTGTGAGATGAAAAAGGTTGAAAGTCGCAGCTCTAGATGGTTCAGTATTTTGAAAGGTGGGGCTGCCATCTACTGGAAGGTGGGTTGTACTGCAGAATGCTGTGGCTGCGGCTGCTGGCAGGTCCCTGGGGTCTGACCTTAGTGAATCTCAGTGACTGCATTGTCACAGATGTTGCCATTAGTGTCTGTCACAGATATGCTTGCACATGTGAGATGTGTGTCCATTGATGGTGCCCAAGTTCTCAAGAACGCTTGGTCCTCCAGCTTGGTGACAGGAAGGTGCCCTTAGCTGGAAATTGGCTGATTTTTGTAGCCTCCCCTGTGCTCACAGACTTCTTGGGGGAGGTTTCTCAACCTTTTTTCAGCCTGCCTCGGCGTGGCCATCAGTGCCCCTGGGGGTGATGACGCAAAGGCCTTTGCATTTCTCTAGGAGATGGGGTGGTCATGTTTTCCAGGGTCCCCTCTAATGGAGAAAGTCCTTGTTCCCAGTCCTGCTCACTGCCGCACCCCCCCGCCCCCACCCCCCCGCTCAACCCCTGCTTAGGGGTCTTCAGCCACACACCTACAGCATTAGCAGCAATGCAACTGGGTACTTAGTGCAGGCCAGAGTGTGGTTTTCATTCTCTACATGTATTATTTTTAAAACCTTCTCAGCAACTCTGTGAGTAAGCACTACATATTCTGCACTTAATCATTGGGAAACTGAGGCTGAGGGGTTAAGTATTTGTCCAGAGTCACCAAGCTAGCAGTTGGTGGAGTCTGGAGTTGAACCCAGGTCAGATTCTGTGTTGTGTTGTGAGCTGTGCCCCAGTGCTGCCCTCTGCTGGTCAGGTGGTGGACCTGGGGGAGGCAGGGGAACTCAGGAGTAAGACAGGACAGTCTGGGCTTAAGGCCTTGACTTGGGGACAGAGGACAAGTGTTCTACTGACTACCTGGAGAGGCAGCTCCCCAGCCCCTCTGCCACTCCAGGAGCAAGGCCGATAGTTCTCAGTTCTCTCGCCAGGATGTGGAGCCCTCTTCGCCTGCCTCCCTCGCTGGCCTGCGCCCCTACACAGACTATGTGATTGGCTCTGACCAGCTGCTGCAGGAGGTGAGGAACCCAAGGACCAGCCCTCCTCCAGCCACTGGGTGGGGTGTGGAGATAGTGGTGCTGGCCATGGGGCTTCCAGTGCCAGTGCGGGGAGCAGGGTTCCAGGTGCTGTGTGTTTGTCGCAGTCTGAGGACTTCTTCACTCTCATCGAGTCCCATGAGGGGAAGCCCTTGAAGCTGATGGTTTATAACTCCGAGACCGACTCCTGCCGGGAGGTGTCCGTCACTCCCAATGCCGCCTGGGGTGGAGAGGGCAGGTACTTCCTGGCGTCGGGGGTAGGGAAGGCTGCAGGGTAGGGCCCTGGATGGGTGTAGCCAGTGGGCATGGACCCCAGGGTTCCACGGTGGGGGTGGAGGGCTGGGCCCTGACCCCAGGGACCCTGAGGCTGGCCATAGGTCCTGGAACCACCCTTTCAGCCTCCTCACCGCCATCGGTGGGTGGGGGTGGCAGAGACTGATTGGAAGGGCTGCAGGACAACTCCTAGACTGAACGTTTCTGGATTTGGGCAGCCTGGGGTGTGGTATCGGCTATGGATATCTGCATCGGATCCCAATCCAGCCCCCCAGCTACCACAAGAAGCCACCTGGTGCCCTGCCACCTGGTAACTCACCACCTGGTACCCCATCATCTGGTACCCCACCACCTGGTGTCCCGCAACCTGATACCCTGCAACCTGGTACCCCACCACCTGGTACCCCATCACAAGGTGCTCTGCCATCTGGAACCTTGCCACCTGGACCCTCCCCCCAGGAGTCTCCTGCCCCTCCTGGCCCAGATACGGGTTCCAGGCAGGGTGGCTACATGGAGGTACATGGGACATACCTGTCTACTGGGGGAAATGGGGAGCTTCACATGGACAGAAGGGCCTGTCCACTGGGGAGAGAGAAGATTCTGGAGGCTTTTCTCACTGGGGCCTGTCTGTGGGGCCCTTTGGAGTCCCCTCTGCCTCTGGGACCTAGTGGGAGTGCATGGACCCATTCTGAAACAGTGAGACCCTCTTCGGTTCTCCTGCCACTTAGGCTGGGAGGTGAGGGCAGTGGCGAGGCCCTCGCTGTCATTTACATTTTGTGAGTGGGCACCTGAGGCTCAGAGGGAGGCAGAGCTGTCCTGTGCCTCAGTGAGTCAGTGGTAGAGTCAGGCCAGGGGCCGGGTGCCCGGAGCCCCAGTTGGGCTGGTGGCCTGGCTGAGCGTGCAGGGGAATCTGGCCGTGCCTTCATGGCTGTTGACTGAGGTCACCTGAGTGCCTTCAGGCCCTGGGCTGGTGCCTGGAATCTGTACTGGCCACACACGAGGCCTGCTTTCCAAGCATGCTGGAACTCTCTTCCTGTGGGTCATCGACGGGGCCCCGCCAGATGGCACCTGGGCTCCTCAGCAGCGTGGCAAGAGTGTGCCCTCTCCCTGTCGGCGCTACAGGGCAGGCCAACCAGGCCCCTGCCTGACCTTATTTCAGCTGCAGAGAAGGGGCCGGTTACCAAGGCTGTTTGCTCCTCCAGGCAGAGCAGTGCTTCTGGGGCAAGTGGGGGCTGGGGATTGGGTTGGATGACACTGTCCTGGCTGCCTGTCCCTTCTCCTTCCCTGGCTCTGCTAGGCCCTGCTGCAGGCACCTGGCTCCTCCGTAGAGGGACTGCTTCCTGAGCCTGCGAGTCTCAGCTATGGTGCGCCAGACCTTGGGGGGCTTCCGCGTCCCATGGAGACTCCTCTTCAGCCTCCGCCTCCGGTGCAGCGAGTCATGGACCCAGGTAGTCAGCAGGCCCTCGGTGGAAGGCTGAGTAATGGGCAGCCCCTAGCACTGCCATGGGCCCCGGGCTCAGGGCCAGACTTTGGCAACAGGACCAAAACCATCCTCAGATCTACTGAGCCCTACTGTATGCCAAGGTGGTTGCAGGTGACCCGACCTAGGGTATGGATGGGGAGCTGGAGTCTAGGGAAGAAGAGAGGTGACCTGTTTAAAGTGAAAGCAGACTGGGGACAGAGCGGGGGTCTGGGCCCTCTGCCACGGTGCTACTCCCATGGTGCCCAGTGCCGGGCCCCTTCCTTTCCTCAGAAACAGGCAGAGGGAAACTTCTTTGGGTTGAGGGCGGCGTCACCAGTGGCTGAGGTTGGTCTCAGGCTGAGCCAGATGCCCCAGGAATGGGCAGAGCCAGCCCAGGATACCGGTCCTCAGCAGTCAGGGTCCGTGCCGACAGAGCTGTGTCCTTCCCCTAGGCTTCCTGGACGTGTCGGGCATCTCCGTCTTGGACAGCAGTGCCAGTGTCTGGCCCGGCCTACCCTCCTTCCCGGGGCTGACCTCCACCGCCGCGTCAGCCTCGGGGCTGGAGGATGTCTGCTCCAGCAGCGGCTCTCACGAGCGTGGCGGTGAGTGGCCCGCACCCTCCGAGGCTTCTGGGAAGGGCTGCTGGGAGGGCTGCCCCAAGTTTGTGCAATAGCTCGCTTGTGGGGGGCCAGTGGGGTCATCGGCCCAGGCCTCACTGGCCCCAGGCTCCACAGGCCTCCGCAGCCCCATCCTGTGTGTTTCAGGTGAGGCCACGTGGTCTGGGTCGGAGTTTGAGGTCTCCTTCCCGGACAGCCCAGGCACCCAGGCCCCGCAGGACCACCTGCCTCAGCTGACCCTTCCCGACAGCCTCACCTCTGCAGCCTCGCCAGAAGATGGGCTGTCTGCCGAGCTGCTCGAAGCTCAGGCCGAGGAGCTGGCAAGTGCGTCGAGTCCAGATGTCGGGGCTGAGGCCGAGGGGGCAGCCGGCCGGGCCCAGCTCTCTACCCCAGAATAACACCCTGGGTGGTGACGAGGCCCCTGATGGCATTTCACGAGACCCAGGTGTGGGGAGGCGGCTCAGGCCGCACTTCGGGCCCAGCCCCTTGCCTGACCCCAGCCCAGTGTGTCCAGCTTCCTGGGCTGTGGTTCCGAGGGATGTGCAGGGACTCCTGCTGGTGGGGGGCTCTTGTGTCCATTCAGACCCTACTGGTCTCCAAGAAATGACCTGCCAGCATTAATTCTGCATGATGGTCCTGGCTTTGGGGAACCGGGCACTTGCTGGAGAATCTCAAACACATCCTTTCGGGGGCAGGGAGCTGGGCGCAGCACCCCAGGTTGACTCAGTTGTGTGGGAGCTGGGGTAGCAGAGGGGAGACTTCCTTGCTGCTTGTGTGGGGCGTGAAGCCTCAGTGGGTGGTAAGAGGTGGCGTGGGCCTTGGGGAAGGGCATCTTTTGGCCATGTCCCCTGAGGTCCAGTGCTTGCTCCCGCTTGGCCACTGGTTTCCCAGGAGACAGCAGGGTCCGGACAGGATCAGGCATGTGACGGGGTCGGGGAGGAAGCAGAGCGGCTGCTGTGGCGTGTCTGCTGGGTTGCTTTGTAGAGCTTGCCTTGATTCTCCTGCACAGCTCAGCCAGCACGCTCTGCACTAGAAGGCACGCCCAAGCCCTTGGGACCCCTGCAGCCCCAATGCTGTCTCTCGTCACATGCCCTCTTCCTTCCCTGTGCTACACTGCACACAGCTGGCTCAGGCTGACTGACATCTGCCAGCCACAGTGGGAGGGGAGAGGCAGTGAACTCACCCACCTCTCCCGGAGAGGAGGGTGGGGGGTTCCAGGCTGTTCAGCAGAGACTCACCTGTGCCTGGACCCCAATGTTTCTTCCTCCTCAGGGCCTGCACCCCACAGACCTCGTATCCCAGTGGTGAGTCCTGTCCACCCCCAAACTCACACAACTCTCTCTTCTACACACACGAGGCACCCAGCCGGCCCCAGTGGTGCCTAAGTTACAAATTTAAATCCACCACCCTAAGTGGACTCTCAGAGCCAGTCCTGACTGGATGTCCTTCCACACAGCTCCCACCACAAGGGGAAATGACAGGCTTAGGCAAGAGTGGACAAGGGCCTTTCTGTTCTTTCCCCTGGTATTGTGTGTGTGTGGGGGGGGAGGCCGTTCTTCCCACCACCAGGTGCCTTGGGAGGCTAAGACTAGAGTGGGCCTTCTGCTTGGCCTGCAGGAAGGGGTGGCCCCCCTAGGAAGGCCCTTCCATCACCTGACGTCCTCTCCCCCCTTGGCTAGAGTCCTTCCCACACGCCTGGCTTATTATCGAGAAAGCTGCCTCTGGCCTTGTCTTCCAGTCTCTGTCCATCTAAAGTACCCACTCTGCTGCTTAGTTTGTAATATCTGCACTTGAAAAGGAAACTCACAGCTCTGTCAGGCCTGCAGCACAAGGACTGTTGGCTCTGGGGGCACAGATCAAGTACGTGGCAGGAGGGCCCCAAACCAGCAAACACTTGGAAGTTTCTGGCACTCTGACTGCATTCGAAGCAAGTCCTGTCAGGGCCACCAGCACAGCTAAGCTTGCCAGACAGGGAGGCCTTGTGTCTGAAGCCACTTCCGGAGCCTGGCTCCTGGGCTGTCTGGGAGCCCAGGGTCGCCTGCAGGAACCCAGGACATAGGACAGAATCACCACGGGGCTGCTCGGAGGGCAGCTTCCTTTAGCTGCGGCCTGGCAGTCTCACCAAAGTCACCCCCACCCAAGGGTCGGGGTTTCCTCACGTGATACACTCCTGCCCCAAGTGGGAGGGTAAAATGGGTATCAGTGCTAGTTATTTCCAGGGTCAGCATGAAACCAGAGGTTTCTTAACTTCTCTATCATCTGCTATGAAGGAAAATGACAAGTGGAAAAAATAACATGTACTACACTTGGAATATTTTAACTAAAGCCTTTATTCTATACAACTGAAATACAGATTTTACCCTTTTGGCAGACTCATGTTTTCTGGGGACTTACTGGTGTGACCAGGAGGAAAGGAAGCACAACCATGATGGGGCTGCATCCACAGCGGGAAGGGGGCACAGCCGCCCTCACGGCTCTGCGCACAGGGCGGGGTGGCCCGGCAGGACCCATGGCTCTAGTCCGGGGCCCTCGTCCACCACAGCTGAGGGCTGGCGAATGAGTTCTTTCTGGGTTTTTTGGACATTAATTCACAACTATTGCTAAAAAACGTGCACCGAAGGCGCAGTGGTGTATCCAACAGATAGAAAGGATTGTTTAAAAAAGAAGCCGGCTGCTCTGCGTAAGGGAGGAGGACTCAGTGGAAAGGTGGCGCGTCTTTGCCCCTGTCTTCACAGAGCCAGAGGCAATGACCTGCCCACTGTCCCAGGAGGCTGCCCGGCAGTGAGGGGACCCTGTCTCTGCAGTTGTGCGAATCAGAGTATCTCGAACAGGAAGGTCTGGACCCAGGCCCGTCAGCTAGCTGCCTACACCTGTGAAGGTGCAGACAAGAGACCCTTCCCCATCCCCTCCCCAGTCCCTGCTGCTGTGGCACAGCCGCACACAGATGGGGCAGGGTGGGGGCGGGGCGGGGGAGGCTGTGGGGCTGGAACAGACTGCCCTCTGAAGGCACTTGTGCTTCTGGCCTCGTGCAGGAGGCTTCTCGGGCAGTCTGAGTGGGTGGGCCATTGCTCTAGTCTGAATACAGATGGCCTCGGGGAGAATCCCAAGTGTGTTCTTCTGCCAAAAGCTGAAGTGTTTATCCCCAATAAGTTACATTCTGTACAAGATCCAAATGAGTCTCTGAAAGCTTTAGATTGTTAGAACAGTGAAAATAAATCTGGGTATAGGTACAACAACAACAACAAAAACTGCATATAAAACTCTGGAAAAGCAAGTATGTATATTTCCAGGCTATGAATTATCAAATTAACTCACCATGACATCCTACTGACACCATACATTTAGGCAGCATTTAAATGAAGTTTAAATTTCACCATGGTCTTAAGTTCTGACGGTGCCATGCTGCTCACCCAGAGCGCGAGCCTGGGCTGTCACCTAGTTTTGCCCCCTAAATAAACGACACAGTGGAGGACAGAGTGGAACAGCCGCCTCCCCGTGGCTGCCGTCCAGTCCGGGGCCCTGGGGGCGCTGTGGCATCACTGGGCACGGCGCTCCAGCCCCTGCACGTCCAGCAGACGATCCTAGGAGAACACGTCTCGGGGGCAGTATTAAAGACTAGCCCAACAACGGTCATTTCTTATGAAATGGGCTGGCTCTAGAATTGTGCAACGGCAAGTTCCTATACAAATAACTGTCTTAAATGGTGACAATTTGTTTTTAATGACAATCTTGGAAAAGCCTTCGTAGGTACCGCGTGAACGGAATGTCCTCTCAGGAAAGCTACATGACGTGTCTGAAGTTGAAACACAGTGACACATAGGGCCTTACAGGTGTGTCTCTAACAAGTGCTAACAGACAAAGATACGGTCCTTTGAAATAAAAGCAGAAGCCCAGTCCGCGTGGCCTGGCCTGCCGTTAGTTCTCTGTACAACTCACAAGACATGGCTGGCTGGGGATTCTTCTGCTCTCGTCCTCTGCCTCCCTGGGGACAGCTTAATCTACACAAGGAGACTGGTTTTTCTACGTTACATTTCAATTAGTCACTTCAGTGGAAAAAGAATCTTGGTCCATACCCCATCGGCCGGTTGAAGTCTTGCCCCCTGGGGCTCAGTGGGCTTCCTAGGACTACTCTCAGGGCCACAGGAAGGTCAGTACGGGAATAAGCAGGGGGCTCGCCTGCCCTTCACGTGGACTTCTGTCGGTAGTGGAGGGTGAGGTCACCGCCACTCTTCCATATGAAGTGTTTCACTGTCCGAAGGTCCATGTTTGGATCCAGAACCTGAACAGCAAAAAATAAAAATGTCAAAGCCTCCAACAGCTAAGACCTTTACTGTTAACCCAGGGCCTCATCAGGTGACCCAGCGTGTTCTCTCCCTGGGCCCCGCACACAGGCACGAACTTGGCGAGGGCAGAGGTGCAGGTGTGGGGCCAGGCCAGCCGCACTGTCTTCAGCCGCTCCCCCCTCCCCCCGGTCCTAAACTAACACAGCTGAGCCTGCTCTGCAAATCAAGACGATCCTGTGTCTTGTTCAGAGCCTCAGGAATAGGGGGGAGACATTCAGAGTTCCTCAGAGTCTTTTTAAAAGCAGAAGTCCCCCAAAGGCATGAGACTTGGGACCATAATCACACCCCGTTACGTAACTGTCAGAGCACTGGCCCTGGAAAAGCAGGCTATGGTCCAGAAGTCCATGTACCTGGTCCTGGCACAAAAGTTCAATTTTCTCCTCTGCCAGCACAGCAATATCCTCCTCTTTTTCCTGTTCTCCTGGTTTTTCATTATTAGAAGAGCTGGTGGTTTGAGACTCATTATCCAAGTTGATGATTTTCTCATACACATGTTCCATCACTTTCCGGACCTGGAGCATGTCACTAGCAGAGAGTCTGTCTCTGTAAAAAGCAAGGGCAGACTGTGACATCAGGAGATCACTGGATACTATCGCTTCCATGTCACCTGGTGTTAACATTTGATAAAGATGAAAACACACCCCAGAAACATAAGAGCAATAAAATTTTTAGTCATTGCCTTAATCCATTTTTAGAATTGCCAACAGATTGTTTATAGTGTCCTTTCAGGACAGAATTATGCTCAAGTGAGATTACATACATGTTCTTAAAAAACTCAGACACACATAAAGAACAGCATTCTGGGTTTTCCTCCCTTAAAGACTTTCCCCGAGCATGAGCAGACTCAATGCTCCTAGAAGGGAAGGGAAGGGAAGAGAAGGCCGGCCCAGGGCTCCCAGGCTCCCATGCGCTCGGTGCTCATTTCTCCCAGGGCCTGCCTGCCGACAGCCGAGACCGCATCCTCCTGCCTGAACTCCAACCCACAAACCACACAGCTGACTGGGCATCTCCACTTGGCTGTTCCACAGGAACCTCCAAGTCCACATCCAAACCTAGATTCATCTATTTCCTCACCCCCAAACCTACTTCTGTACCCCCGATGTCAGCAAACGGTCAAACCAAGCAAGCCCAGGCTCAAACTCTGAAAGCCATCTTGAGTTTAGGGTCATTAAACCCAGCTGAAGTGACACCTAGGACTCGCCCCGGCACGTGCGCATGCGTGTGCGGACAGTTGGGTGGGACAGCAGGCAGGTGAAACAAAATGTCTAACCATGTGGGGAGAACTTCTGAGGCTGTTGGATGGGACAGTGGGGCTTCGTTTTCCTATTCTCTTTTTTATATGTCTGGGAATCTCCTCAACAAAAGGTTTTAAAGCCTTGTTGATTTTATTTGCTAGGATACATATCAATGAAACTTCTTACACGCTTCTCCGACTTCCCTCCTGGTTACTTCCCCACCACCCACAGCCTAGGCCGCCACTCTGTGGGTCCTCGCTGATTTTCAGTGTCTTGGGTGTGCATCCACACCCCTGAGCGCACCCTTCCTGGACGTGGAGTATCTCCTCTGAAGTCCTACCCATCCTCACGGGCCCAGCTCAGATTCCATGTCCTCGAGAAGCCTGTCTGGAAAGCACTAGTCAAAACTTCATTTCTTTCCCCTCTGCTCATAAGTATCCATAAAAGTTACTACACAGAGACCGTGCATTACGCTGAATTATGGTAAGAAACAAAATCCATGTCTTACTTTTGAACATCCGCAGCCTACCACAGTAGATACTTGGTAAAAGGTTAAATTTATGAAGTGTTAATATAAAGCTAGCCTCAGATCTAGTACTGGCCTCCTTTGCTATAAAAGCAATAAGGAATTTTAAAAAACCTCTCTGGTAATTAATTAGATCGAAGTATCATATGACACTACATTTACTTACTTTTTTAAGGTTTTTGCTCCTGAAGATGCATGAGGTTGGAGGTAGAAAGGAATTTTGTTGAATTTGGGCATATTTTTCTGAAATATTAAAAGTAAAAAATGGCACAGTTTCTATTAGCTGATAAATGTAAATGATGTCAACAGGAAAACATGATTTTTAAGTTAACAGTTGTTTCACAATCAAAAGTCACTTTCTGTGAAATTTATAGTAAGCTATCAAATTATCTAAGTCAGCTTTAGACAAGCTACATCGGACAAGCACGATGCTTAGCTGTGTGAGGAACAGACACTGGGTGATGTCAGTGGTGACATGAGTCTGCCAGTACGGCTCTTTTCAAATAACAATTCAAGGTATTAGAGGGAATAAATTTTATTTTAATTCTTCAAGCCATACAAACCCCAAATATCGGTTCTACATAAAAATATCAGGGCTGATCCCTAAAAGCCCAAACAAAAAATTACATGTTTTGAGAGAAACCCACAGCATTCACCCCTGAGCAAAACCATACACTCTATGCTGGGGAGTCTGCCCTCCAGCTGCAAGGCCGGCTGGCCCTCCCACCTTCCTTCCCTCTGACATCAGAGTGAGGTCTGTGCTTTTACAGGGATGGTAACATCAGCCAGCCACCTAGACGCCCACTGTGAGGTAAACCACGTGCTTAGGTGAAGGGTGAAGTTCACTGGTTGTCTTTTCTCGGGGTGCTAGTGAATCCCCTCCGGACCTCTGTGCCATGTCCTAGCTGGATGTCTCCTCTGAGAACGAGCCACAGGCCTAAAGCGAGTGCTGCCCCCAGCTGACTGTCGCATGCAAAGGAAGGAGTGGTGTTTGGGGAGCCTGGGCTCAGGGAAGACAACAGAGCATCCACAAGGTGTCACCTGGGCTTAAGTGCTTGGAGGTAGTATATCTGGGACAGAGCACACATTTTCTGAAAGTTCTAGAGATTAAATCTCTTTCCATGTGGCTTCAGGAATATACAAAATAGGCTGACAGTACAGAAGAGAGTCTAGAAACAGACCCCTGTGCATACAGAAATTTGGCATGTGATAGAGAGCATTTCAGATTAGTAGAAAAAGGACAGATTACTAAAACACTGTGTTGGCACACTGGCTATCCATCTGTAGAAAGTTAGCATCCTACTTCACACCAAACTAACTAAATGCTAATAGGTTAAAGACCTAGACACAAGCAGTGATCACAAACATACACGGAGCATTTTTGCTCTGCTGGAGTGGGAGATACCTACGCAAGACATGAAACTCAGAACATAAAGATTCAACCTGATTATGTAAAATTAAACTGTTCACCTGACAACAGCACCATGAATAAAGTAAAAAGTCAACTGAGAGGCGTAGATAATAGTCAAAGGGTTAATGTTTAATATGAAGAGCACCTATAAATAAGAAAGACAAATAACCCAATAGAAAAAAGAGTAAAGAATACAGACAGGCAATTCACAAAAGAAATAGAAACGGCCAATATGAAAAGATGCTTGGCCTTACTAAACTTAAACACCAAAACAAGCCCTGGCTGGCGTGCATCAGTGGACTGGGTGCCGGCCTGCGAACTGAAAGGTCCCCAGTTGGGGGCGTAATAGGCAACTGATAGATGTCTCTCTCACACATCGATGTTACTCTCCTCTCTCTCCCTCCCTTCCCTTCTCTCTAAAAATAAATAAAATTTTTAAAAAACAAGAAACCCAAAACCATATTAAAACGAGATAGTACTTGCCTATCTTTTAGCAAAGATCAAAAGGACCCAGGGCTGGGGAGAGTGGGGGAGACAGGCACTCATGCAGTGCTGGGGAGACTGTGCGCTGGGATGGCCCGTGTGGGGGCAGTTTGGCAGTATCTATATCAAAATTTAGAATGTGCACACCCTTTGATCCAGCGATTCCACTTCTAGAAATTTATCCCCAAAGGGGTGCTCACTGAAGCATTGTTTGTAATAGAAAACACTGGAAACAACCTAAATGCCCTTCCATAGGGTACTGGTTAAATAAGTTATGGTACATTTGTACAATGGAATATTACACAGTCATTTAAAAGAAATGATCCATATGTAGAGACATGAAAAAATGTTCAAGAACTATTTTCAAGTGAAACAAAACAAAACAAGTTCTGTAAGAACAGTATGTGTAATAAGAACCTGTGCAAGATAAAATAAACCATAAGCATACATACAGATAACACATGCTTATGTAAGCAGAGAAAAAAGTACTCACGGCTACACACTAACCCATTACAGTTCTTACCTCTGGGGAAAGGCTAGGGAGTGAATGGAAGAGGAGTGATTGAGAGAGGGATGGGAGTTTCACTGTATTTATTTATTTTATTAATACACATATACTGTTTTTATAATTAAAAACCAACGAAGATACAAACAAATAAATATCAACAGTACTTCTGCAACTTTGGAACTACAGGGAAGCAGGAAAGGATTCACCTGGAAGTCTAGGTTTTTTTCCCTTAATAAATTTATTCACAAAAAAGTGAGAGTAGAGGGTCAGAGGTGCACAGGCAGGGACCTGGGTGGCTCTGAAATAGGGCTCGGAGACACAGGACCCTCCAGGTGGGAGGGTGCTCTTTAATAAAAAAAAACAACGGGAGCTCCCTCCTCTCTCCCCGATTAAAAAGACACAAAAACAGATGTCTCTGAGGCGCACGGGGTCCTGGGCCTTAGGGTGCTGAGAGGGCGTCACAGGGCCCAGGGCAGCTCCCGCACCTGCTGGCAGAACAGCAGGGAGCCCTCACCAGACGCCACTGCAGATGTGCCCACCTGGGCACGTCTGGCACTGGCACAGGGCCGTGTAGCGGCCCCAGTGGTTGCAAAGGGCACACTGCTGACAGATGGGACTTCTGGCTTCATCACTGGCACGGTCCCCTAGGCTCAGCGGCTGCAGCGGGAAGCTACACCTACTGAACTTTTCTTGGTGGGGCCTCGGGAGGTGGCAACTTGATTAAGCTGGAGCATGAGGATTCAGGGGCATCTTTGTACTGTTAACTTTTTGGCACTTCATGTTTTCTTTCACAGTCTAGTTTTTATTCAAGTTTAAGGTTATATGGTCTAAACCAGGTCCGAATTTGCTTCATAATTTGGAAAGAATACAAGGGCAAAGTGGGAGTGGAGGACACTTACGTCCACAGTGATGTCAATTACCCATTGTGGCACGGTCTCATTCAGGAGCATCGACTCGGTCTCACCTCCGGAGTCCCGGCAGAGCAGCCTAAACACATCCATCAGGCAGTGAGTGACCCAGCAAGCACAGATGACAAGATCGCGGTTACGAACATTAGATGGAGGGATGAGACCCTTGGAGTTCACTCAGGACAGCCCCCACTCAGTCGAGGAAACAGCACAGCCAGGCAGAACGACTGGCTCAGCTAAGACAGAGTGTGGGCCATAGAGCTCAGGCCCCAGACCCCAGGGCCAGACACACACCGGAGCTGCCTCTCCCCCTCCTAGAGTGATGATGGGAAACCTGTGCGTGGCAAACCGCTTAAGAAAGGTCCCTGCCAATGCCACGAAGCACAGCATAGGCCTCCACGCTGAACAGGGCAGGACGTCTCTGGTAACCACACCCTCAGGAAACCATTACAAAGGAAGCAAGCATTCTTCAATCTTTTGGCCCGCAGAAGACTCTGGTAAGCTCACCCCTGACTCCCCAGGGCCTTGCTGGCAGTGTGGAGGCAAAGCCAGCCTAGCTCTTTCCTGCAGGGTCTCACAAAGGTCAGCCTCGCACCTCCGGCCAGGCCAACGTTGGGCCTGACAGTTCCCAGAAGCAGTCCAGTCCATCATGCCTGACCCAGCAGGAGTGATGTTACCTATTCTGACATTTTCCTGAGGATAGGGACTTCTGGTGATGCCAGCTGCTCCCTGACCCCAGCAGCCATGCTGGCTAGGTGAGGAAAAGTGAGGGTTTCCTACAGAAACCACTGGGGAAGCTGCCTCAAGGGCAGGTATCGACCCCATTTCAACAGTCGAGGCTCAGCTCCCAGTCAGAAGGTGGTCTACACTTAACTGTCTCATGGAGTTGAGAAAGCTTCCAAGTCCCTGACACCTCTAGAAATTAAACAATTTATAACATCTGTTTGAATCAATATTTCTTAGCAAACAGGATGCTTTCCTAACAGAGACCCCAGCCCCACTTTGTCCATACCTGAACAGCGTGCGGCCTCCAGCTTCACCAAAGATCACAGGGGTGTGGGGGGGCACTTGGAAATATCCATTTCCCTTCTGTACTCGGTTCTCCTGCTCCCCGTTTACTAGGAAAGGTGCAGATGGTGTCAGATGCAGAGTTAGTGCTACAGACACAGATCCTAAACATTTTGTTTACAAAGGCTTCAAACACTGGATGACTTTTAAGGTCAAAAGCCCTGTAAGTCAGCCAGTGTCAGAAATAAAGGTAAAAAGACAAACCAAGTTAAAGTCCTAAAAATAAGAAATATGGCAACTTGTGCCATGCCTCATGAGAGATGACTGCATTTTAGAGGGTTTTAATAGAAGAGATTAATATTTGAGATTGGAAACAAAAACACAACCATCTACTTTGAGCCACAGAGAAGTCTTGGACAGCCTGTTTGTAGATGGTGATCAGATTATTTTCCCCCCTTGGGCCAGAAAAAATATGTTTAATGGCAGCCATAACTAATGGCAGAGGTACCAGTGGAAAATAAAATCCTTGAAGAGGTCATAATCCTTGTTTTTATTGCTCTCTGCACATTTCATTTCACTATTTTCTTTGTAATCTTTTGACCCAAGAGCAGTTGACCCCCACGAAGCACCAGCTCGTTCATAAACATTCCCCTAATGAATGGGGAAGCAACCCCATGCTCTGCAATCCTACAGCACCTTCGGAACCTCTGTCTGGCACCCAGCACTTCTCTCTGATCTCAGAGTACTTCACGTAAGTAGCCCTCCGCCCTGCCAGAATGTCAGTCCCTGTCCTGCAGCACAGGGGCCAGGCCCACTGACCTTCATCACCCCGCCTACGTTTCACTGCAGGCCTCTGAATACTTGAGCTGCACAACGAATACAATCAGGCAACTCCTGAGCATCTGCTGAGCACGCAGCAGGTGCAGCAGGAGACTATACCAGACAGGAGGGACGTGAGGTGTCCGGAGCTCTGGCTGGGGAGGTGGAGGGGCGGGTGAGGAGGGGCTGCCCAGCCTTTACTGTGGCAGTCTGACTTTAAGAATAATTTGGGGTTTCCTGTGACTTCTTCCCCCGCTCTCCCCAACCAAAACCTAGATCCCAGAGGTGCTGACTGTACTAGTTTCTTGATTACTTAATCTTTATTGTACACTTGGGCCTCTGAGGGCATCCTGTCACGTTAGAGAGAGAAGGACAAGCCCAGACCAGGAAGTGATGAGCCCACGGCCACACAGCTGATAAATGACAGAGCCTAGCTTTCTCCTCCCTCTGTAGGGAGCTCTTTGTGTTGAGTTTCTCTGGGTCACAGTCCACTGAGACCTAAAATAACAGTCCTTGTGGGTGGGGTCAGAGCCCTCTCTGGGACAAGTACACCAGAAGACTCGCTTTCAGGGAAGCATGACATCCCTGTAAGAGATTTAAATTCTAAAAGTCATCATGGATGAGCTAGTCAGCCAGAACGAAGACTCTAACAGGTCCTCGTCACTGCTGACCACCGGAAGTGGGCAATCGTCAGTGGAACCTTCAGAGAATTCAGAGAATCTTCACCGGAGCGAGCCCTCGGTAGGTAGGACAGAAGGAATTTTCAACCAGCTGCAGGTTACACACGAGATGGCAGATTTTAAGATCCTGCTCTCCTGATCTCCGACTCAAGCTGAGCCGAACTCACACACTGCAAAAATGGTCCCCTCTGCCATCCAGGGAGAGGCGCTGCCACAGCCTGGGGCACACACCGCTTCTGAATGTCCTCCATGACAATACTTCTTTCTATACACCTGTTTCCTCTTCCTGATGTTTCTGAGTTGGAATTTGATGTTTTGAAACATTCAGAGCCAAGATCAGGCAGATCATCAGACTAGGTAATGGCAACACCTCAGGGCGTGTGATAGCACAAGGAGGAATCCTGCAGGCCTCGGACACGCTAGAAGTCGGCCTCTGGAAGAAGCCTGCTAAGCTGCCTGCTGTCAAGGACAAAGGTCATGTGAATATACAGGGTTTTCTCCTTCTGTCTCAGGCAGTTTCACTTGTTGAAAATCCCTCAGAATTGCAGTTGAAACTCGATGGATGGTTTGACTTCAGGATGTGGAAGGGAAGGCACACACTATGTCACAATTTGGTAAACGCTTAACATGTTTCTTAAAATAACAACCAGTCTAAGTCTCTAACTTATGAGTACTTTTAAATTACTTATCCTGACATAAAAGCACGAACCATGGTTGACTTCATTTTCTTCTTCATCCATGGGATTCACATGTGTTCTAGGCCAATATTCTAGGAGGGCCTGGAGTAAAAGTCCTCCTAAGTTCACTGCAAAAGAGTTAATTAAAAAGAAAAAAGTGGGGAAAAAAAGTTACTAGTTTTCGCCTAAAAATAGAAGGAAAGAAATAAAAATAAGTTTCCACATATTCTGATGTTAAATTGTTAATCCAATGCCACTGATGTTTAAAACCAAGATTTCGGAGATTTTGTCAAGTCTGTTCATTCTATCTTAGCACGTTTAAAGCGGCGGTACTGTGGAGCAAACGCAGTCTGTCTGTCTGGTTGTGCAGATACAGCCCTTCTTCAAAGTGCACACACACAGCAGGAAGTGCGTTCTCTAAAAGGCTATTTCCCTAGAAAGCCACTAACACTGTCTTTGTATACGCTGGGTTACATTCTCAGGAGGATGTCACATTCTTAGGAGAAGAGTGACCAAAGACATCACCAACCAAATATAACAGACTCTCAAAGAGACGAGCACACAGTGGAAAACGGCACGGGCCGCTTTCTCTTTGGCGAGGAGGAGAGAGGGAAGGACACAACTCACGTTTCGGATCCGAGCCGTCAGGGCTGCTGAAGCCGGCGTCTTTTGCAGAAACCCAGGCAGCAAAACAGTCGCTCTCGTCCAAAGTAATTGTCAACATCTGTCAAAAATAAAAAGTCAGCAGTGGCGCTCTATCTGAATCCATTTTCCAAATAAGTATCTAAACCTTTTTTTATTTGTGCTATTTAACTAAAGTGCTAAGAAGCCAAAATGTGTTTCATGCAATTCAATACAAATACAATTTAATTTACTAGGATACCAAAAGGCATTTAAACTACATTTTGCAAGAAATAACACAATTTTTTTCCTTTCACACTTAAAAACACAAGACTCTGTAATAATGATAATTAGTATTGAGCTATATTAAAAGTTTCCACTATGCCAAATTGCACAAATATCAATTGCTAACTTACCCCTGTTTTTAAGTCTACTGAGAACCAATTTGGCACATAAACCATCTTAAATCTTTTCTTAATTTCATCTTCAAAATCCACTTTGCCCAGATCTTCCACTTTACATGCCTATGCATCAAAAAGGAAGTAAAATAATTATCAATATTAACTGGCAAATTAAGTTGATTCTGCTTTTCAGCTATTGAAAATTTTACACATTTTCACATTTGCCTAAATAAAATGGAGTCTAAAACACATTTTAAAATGAAGTGGTCAAACATTTTTATTTTAAAGCATTTATCTTTAAATTTTAAATTAAAACAACAACCTTATAAAACAGCCTCTTTTTGGAAACTGCAATTTAATTTTGTTGATACTGATACTCTTAGCTGGAAGCAATGTCAAATGAAGGAAAAAATCTTCAAGGAACAAACAACACTTATCAAACCCCTTACGAGAACTCTGAAACTACTTTCAGATAACAGCTAAGACACAGGCAGCGATTTTAAGTTTCTCTTTCTGGACCATTATAATCCCTCCTTCCCCCCCAAACTTCTCCTGAACGTCCTCTGGTGCCATGGAGCATTTCAGTCCTGAACAGCCCATCTCAACCCCGAAGCGTATCAGAATGCTCCTTCCCACACGTCGTCCTGACAGCACCAACTCTCTCCTCGGGGCCCACTTCTTCAGGCGTCTTCTCACAGGGTGGACGTGCTGCTTCTCCTGAGTCCCATGCCTCCAATGGCACAGACAGCACGATCCATCACCCCTTCACGAACACTCCCACTTCTCTGAGGCCCATGTAACTGAGCTGCAGTAACCTGTACCCCTTTCCTTGCTGCCGTCTAGCAGCCTCTGTGGTCACTCCCTCACTCGAGACTTGAGCTCTGGTTCAACGTCTTGCAGTCCATCTTGAGTTCTTGCTTTCATCCTGGACAACATCAGCAACCACAGGGGCAATAAAAGGACATGCTGACCTCTCAAATCCTTGACAATGTCCCTACCATGAATGTACAATCTCCAACCACAGTTCACCCACATGCTACCTGGGATCTCCTCTGCTTCAGAGTCAGTTCTCCACATCTTCATCTTTACCCTCCTATCTTTGACCTCACTACCCTTCCTTACTACCCTCAGCACATGCCCCTGACCTCTACTCCTCAAAGAAGAGAAGCATGGACAAAACCCCCGTAAATTTCTGCTCCCACCCTTCCTGGTGCAAGGAAAGGGTGTCCCTTATTGCTATGCTCTGGATCCCCTCACCTTTTGCTTTCTGGGGGCCTGTCCCACCATCTACCTTCTGTCTCTATTGGCCTCTCCCCCTGAGCAGTGAACCATGTCTGAATTTCTCCCATCTGAAAAATACCTGCACACCGAAACAAAACCTTCGTTGGCCCTTTCATCCTTAAATCCTCTCCAGCTACTGCTCTTCACTGCGGCAAAGTAAAACTATGTCCAGGATTGCCAGCACTCAAATTCTGTTTCCTCACCTCCCAATCATTACTCAACCCATTCCGTCTGGCTCCTGCCCTGAGGACTCGCTAGAGACTGCTCTCCCCAGACACCATCCTCTTCTTGGTTAAATCCATGTGCACATTACATTCTGTGTTCTGCATGACGTCTTAGAGGACCAATGCTGCTAACCCTGAGCTCCTTTCCAAAATGCTTCATTAATTCTTGAACTGCCACTGACTCTGGGTCTTCTTACACCTTTTATTATACTCCTTTGTGGCTTCCTCTTTTCCTAACAATTCCTGAAAGGGGGGTGACTTGGTTTCTTCTCTTTTCAGCACAGATGTACCCCATGGAAACTGGGCCATTTTCCATGACTCCGATGATAATCCATGGGCCGGTGACTGCTGACCCTGTTTCTCCGGCCCAGCTCTTTCATGTGTGCATTGGGCTCTATGGCTGTCTGCCCAGCAAACGACTCTACTCAGACGCCCCACAGGAACTCACGGTCTTTCTCAGCATGTCCCCTTCCCCCAACAACCCATTTTCCCCTTTGCATTCCTTGTATTACTTCCACTCACCAAGCTATCTAATCCGGAAACCCAGGATTCATCTTCCTTTCCTTCAAGCATCATTCTTATGCAGGCCTCTTGTTCCTACCTGGTCAAGTACCCGATGATATTTCACCTGTATTAGTGCAACAGCTTCCTAAGTACTACGTGGTAGCTGCTATGATAGATGCTTCTTTTTTAAGTATATTTTATTGATTATGCTATTATAGTTGTCCCATTTTTTCTCCTTTCCCCCCTTCTGCCCTGTACCCTCCCCTGCTTAGTTTATGTCCATGGGTTGTACATATAAGTTCTTTAGCTTCTACATTTCCCATACTATCCTTAACCTCCCCCCGACAATTTTGTACCTACCATTTGTTTCTTATTCCCTGTGCCTCTTCCCCCATTCTCCCCCTCCACTTCCCCACTGATAACCCTCCCTGTGATCTCCATTGCTGTGATTCTGTTCCTGTTCTAGTCGTTTGCTTAGTTTCTTTTTTTTTTTTTTAAGGTTCACTTGTTGATAGTTGTGAGTTTGTTGTCATTTAGCTGTTCATAGTTTTTGATCTTTTTCTTAGATAAGTCTCTTTATTATTTCATATAATACAGGCTTGGTGATAATGAACTTCTTTAACTTGACCTTATCTGGGAAGCACTTTATCTGTCCTTCTATTCTAAATGATAGCTTTGCTGGATAGAGTAATTTTGGAGGTAGGTTCTTGCCTTTCAAGACTTTGAATACTTATTTCCAGCACCTTCTTGCCATTAAGATTTAAGAAATCAGCTGAGAGTCTTATGGGAACTCCTTTGTAGGTAACTCTCTCCTTTTCTCTTGCTCCTTATTCTCTCATCTTTAATCTTGGGTAATGTAATTATAGTATGTCTTGGTGTGTGTCTTCTTGGACTCAAATTTTTTGGGAACTCTCTGAGCTTCCTGGACTTCGTGGAAATCTATTTCCTTCACCAGATCAGGGAAGTTTTCCTTCATTATTTGTTCAAGTAAGTTTTCAATTTCTTGCTCTTGTCCTTCTTCTCCGGACACCCCTATAATTTGGATATTGGAATGTTTAAAGTTGTCCCAGAGTTTCCTAAGCCTCTCCTCATTTTTTGAATTCTTATTTCTTTATTCTGTTCCAGTTGGATGTTTTCTTCTTCCTTTCGGTCCAAATCATTGATTTGAGTCTTGGTTTCCTTCCCTTCACTGTTGGTTCCCTGTATACTTTCCTTTATTTCACTTTGCATAGCCTTCAGTTCTTCCTTCATTTTGTGACCATACTCAACCAATTCTGTGAGCATCCTGATTACCAGCATTTTGAACTCTGCATATGACAGGTTGGCTACCTCCTCATTGCTTAGTTCTTTTTCTGGAGTTTTGATCTGTTCTTTCATTTCTTTATCTTGGCTCAACTATTATGTTGTAGGGTGGAGCCTTAGGTATTTGCCAGGGTGGGGCAACCCACATCGCTGCATTGTGGTGCTGTCTGTGGGGGAGGGGTCAGAGAGGGAACAATGCTGCTTGCCCGCTTGCTCGTCTCTTGCCCCACTTTCTGTCACTTCCCTCACTTCCCACAAGCGAAATGTACCCTTTCAAGTGCTGATTCCCAGGTGGGTTGGTTTGTGTACATTCTAGGATCCTGTGGGCCTCTCCAACAGACTCTCCAGTGAGACTAGGAGTTTTTCCTGCTGCCACAGGCTTTTAACAGCCAGAGGTTTTGAGTCTTTAGTTTCCGTGCACTGGAACCCTGGGTTTCGAGGTCTGTCTTGCTTTCCAGTTGTTCCTCCTAGCTTATTGGAGCACATGTGGGACCGACCCATCAGCCAGCCCCCACCTTGCCCATGCAGTCTGCCATCCTGCTGCATGTCCTCTCTCCCCAGGCTGCCTGTCTCCACCCCTCCTACTGGTCTGGATGAATGTTTCTTTAACTCCTCGGTGTTGGACCTCCATGCAGTTTCATTTTCTGGCAGTTCTGGTTGTTTTTGTTTTTAACTGGCTATTACCCTTCTGTCGGTTGTGTGAGGAAGTAAAACTTTTCTACCTATGCCTCCATTTTGGCCAGAACCAAGAATTTGAATTTTGATAAATACTTCTTGAACATCCCCTTAACATCACCAGGAAATAGGTACCACCACATTTTAGGAATAGAGAGGCTGAGAAAGGTTTAGCCTGTTCTGAAGATCACTCTGTCTAGAAGCTGGCAGAGCCAAGATTAGAACGCAGTTCTGTCCAACTTTGGGCCTCTCTTCCTAACTACTCCTGACTTCCCTTCTTTTGTTTAATGTCATGTTCATCACACCCAATCACTTGTTCTCTAAACTTCAAGGTCTACTGTCTGGGTGTGGGAAGCTGCTGGAGACACACAAATGCCAATCATGGTAAATGCCAGCTCAGTGCCCCATCTAAGTAGGACCACCTCCCATTCAGACAGCAGGCCTCTACTAAGACTTCAGCTACTTAGGCCAAGAGAGGACATCAGACCCATAGGCAGAAAATCAGTAAGTCAACCCTCAGAGACTAGCTGGCATAATTAGATTTTGTTGGCTCTTCTGGAGAGCACCACGTGCTGGGCAGCATGAGGTGAGGCCTAGCCCTGGGGCAGTGAGCACTGGGGCCATGTGAGTGATGGAGTATCTGAGTTCCTGCTGAAGAAGTCCTTGGGGCTGCTCTGAATCCTCCTGTCTTTGCAGAACCCCACTCCGAAACAAACATGAGTTCTCGTCCCCTGATAAGCACACCTCTGTTGTAGAGAAAAGACTTGGGCAGCCTGCCGCAATTAAGTTTTCCACTGAAGTAAGGCCTTTTGCTCTGAAGCCATGCTCACCAAGCAACTGATTTGTAATGTGACTTCCCACACAGCTGCCCCACAGGGAGGGAAAATGTTAGGCCACAGTTTCTATTCAGAGACAATCCCTTTTCCCCAGAAAGAAACTTGTTCATCTTATTCTTTAGCTCCAGAAGTGAACTTAAGTGAATCTCTGTTCCTTATAACCAAGAGCCTGACCCAAAACCCCAGATCTTTTCAATTCTTCCTTTATAATTTATCTAACACCTGTCTCTTCCTTTGGATTGCCCCAAATCATCATGCTTCAGACAACTACCTTCCAGCTTCTTTCCATTACGCATACCAGTACTGCTCTGAACGTGGGATCTTCCTGTTCTAACCCATCTAAGATCAGCCCTGGCTGATGTGGCTCAGTGGGCTGAGGGCCTGCAAACTGAAAGGTTGCTGGTTCATTTCCTCGGGGCACGTGCCTGGGTTTCGGGCCAGGTTTCCCACTGGGGGCGCCCGAGAGCAGCCGATTGATGTTTCTTTTCACAAATGAAGTTTCTCTCTCTCTTTCTCCCTCTAAAAAAATTAATAAAATCTTAAAAAAACAAACCATCTAAGATTAAGATTTCTTAGGGAGTACCAAAGAAAGGCCAACTCTGGGGCCTGTAATGCGAGACTCTTTGGGAAATGACCTGAGTCTCATCTTTCATCCTTATACCCTTACAACTCCCTTGAACCTACCTAATTTCAAATTGCACAGAACTGCTCGCCTTGCTCTGAATAAGCAAGTACCTTCCCTCTTCTGTGTCCCTGTCCTTCACACTCCCTCTTCCTAAAACGCCCTGCCATTATTCATCTGCTTGAGTCCTTTAAGTGCCTGTTCAACTGTGTTTCCACCATGAAGCTCTCCCAATTCCTTTCTAGTTCTAAGTAATTACCCTTGAGCATAAGCTACCATATCCTGTGATCTGTTTGCTTATTTTATCTATAAGGCTCTCACATTCCCCAACTCTTGTTCCTGGTACCAGAAGGGATCATGGTACAGACTTTTCTGTTATCTTTGACTCTTAACACAGTTCTCTCTGCTCACAATATTCACTCAAACCAGGAAATATCTGTTCAATGAAAATGCCAACACCACCAAGAAGGGGCATTTGTCAGAACTCGAGAAACAAACTTTTCAAACTGCCTATAAATTTTTCAGTGCTATTTAGAATGTGACTGAACAGCTCAATACTCCTCAACTATCCCAGAGGGTGCTGCTGCGACATGCCCCACAGCTGTAACTGGCACCCACTGTGACGGCTGCAAAACCTAAAAACGGCTGAGCTTACTTTATGCCCTCCAGCAGTTCTCATCCGATAGTCACTGCATCTTTGTTCCTCTCTATGCATCTGGCAATGCCTGGAGACACTGTGGGTTGTTACCACTGACTTGGGCGAGGAGAAGGAGGTTACTGGCATGTGTTTAGAAGACAGAGGCTGGGGTGCTGCTGACCACATTACAACACACAGGACAGATCCCACGCCCCTCACCTGCAGCAAAGGCTTATCAGCCCAAAATGACGACAACAGTGTCAAAGACAAGAAGCACTTGTACTGTATTCACTTTAAGGTAAGGCAGCCTATAACACAATCTGTTACACACTAAACAGAAAATGGTTCCATTCAAATCTTAGGCCCTAGCCTTATCCAATATTCACGTAAGAACTATCCACCCACATAAAGTATTATTGAAACTAAACCTTAATTTATATATGTATTATCTTGAGCTATATACCACTCTTATATATTTCTATATATTTAACAATAAAAAATAAATAGGATATATGATCCAGTAACCTATGTTTAATACAAAAGATACTCACCTTCAATACATCCCAATATGCCACATTATTATTGGTATCTTTGGTTAAAATATGTCTCTTATCATTCAGAATGTGGCACTGAATAATACTAGCACCACCTAAAGGAGAAAAACCCACACAATTAGCAAAACAACCCCTCTATCATATTACATTAAATTAACAGTGAGGCAGCAGTTGTGAACCGGTATGTAACAAACACAAATCACACCAGCCACCAGGAAGAAGGTACAACACCTTCCCATTTCCTTACCTTTAATAACCTGGTCAGGCTGTGTACAAAGGGGTGTTATAGGGTTTGTACAGTCGTTGTCGTAATCTCCAGAGGCTCTAAAATTGTGAATTCCCTTCAATGTCTGAAGGAACAAAATTTATTATTTAATCATTTTATGCTTCATAAGCTTTACCAATCTATTTAAAGTGGCAAGAAAAACAAAGAATGAGAAAAAGCCAACAATAACTACAGCAACCAAAAAATACATAGTGCAAAGTATAATTATCTACCACAGTTAAAAAAAAAAACAAAACGAATATCACGAAGGGAATGTCTTTTTCGAGAGAACACTAGGCACTCTTCCAGGTAAATTACGTAGATCTCAAATTGGAGCAAAGAAACTTAGATAAGACGCGTAACGTTTGTAACAAGTACAGAGAAAGACCACTTGAGCTGCATATAGACATGAATAAATGTAAACACTTTCTCTTTTGTGAGTCACAGTCTGGTCAGAAAACTTAAAATCCTCTTTAGTTAAGATTTAAGAATGAGTAGTGCTTTTGATGACTTCTCTCTGATCCTCTATTTCCACCCCCATTCTTCACACTAGGAAGAAAAAGGAAATGAACTTGAAAGCATAATTTTCAGTTTTCTCCACGTTTAGAAAAACAGAAGCCTAACGAGCTTCCCTGCTGTGCTGACACCTGGGCTGCCTGTTTTCACGCGCAGCTTCCTGTCAGAGCCGCACGAATCTCTACCGGCTGTACCAGGCTACTGCACCTGTGCTAAGCACATCAAATGCATTTCTTGGCTCCTGACAAACATGTCAGAACCTTTGTTTCGACTACTACCTTCATTTTTGTATGACCCTTAGATTCACACCTGCATTCATCAGAGCTTTCAGATTTTTGCCAAGAGCCAGTTTCATACTGAGCATTTCGACTGGTCTCTGGCAGGTCTGTAATAACAAACCACGTGTTTGTAATGCTTTGCCAAGCGTACAATGGCTTACTTACCCACTTATTTACTGTAGATTTAGTCGTCGCCACCCAGATTGCAGGAGGGGGATCAGCTGATCTATCAAGCTCCATCTGAAAACAACACACAAAAATACTGCTTTCGGAAATGTTGACTTGTGTGAGCCACCAGGACTAGGTACACGTTGTTAAATAACCCCTCCACTCAACATTTGTGTGTTTACTATACAGTGCAGGTGTGAAAGGCTAGGGGTCCAACAGATGAATGAGGCAGTCTGTGCTAAAGAAATGCGTGGCCCTACAAGGGGAGCAGGGCTGACTTCTCACCGAAAACAGTGGCTGCAAGTTAAAGTGTGGTGAGTGTAAGGGACCAAATGGGGACTGTGCAAAGGATGACTTACTGTAATTTTTTTTTTGCACCCGTTTGTTTTTACATTCTTAATAACAAAGAAATGTTTTTTTTTTTAATAAAAACACAGCAAAAGTGAAAAGCAACCACAGATAATCCACCCTCGGCTAAGGACAGTATACTTGTGAAGGGTTTACTGTGTATCCTCTGGAGTTTTTTTAATCGTATTTTTTTCCATTACCCTTTATCCCCCTTATGTGCCCCTCCTGGCCTGCAATCCCCAACTGTTGTCCATGTCCATGAGTCCTTTTCCCTTTGTGCTCAATCCCTCTGCCCCCTAACTCTGGATTTTTAAAATACTAGATGTACGAAATACACAAATGCCCATATATTGTGCCAATGGAATCATGCTACATTCATCCACTCTTCTTCCTGTACTGGGATGTTCTTCCTGGAGCTGTGGGGACCGGGCCAGACTCTTAGCAAGCAGGAATCCTCTCCAGTTCAAAGTGACATCCCTTGGGATGTACAGTTATGCCTGCGCTAAGTTCTTTTTCTCCATGGCCCAGGGACCCCAGCAGCTGCAGGACTCCCGTGCAGTGTTTCTCCTCCCCGCCTACCACCCGCTCAACCTGCTCCCTGCACATGTCCCGTGCCTGTGCTTTCAGCCCCACCTCTCTTGCTTCTCTAAAGTACTATTGGTTTGTCCATCAGAGTGTGCCATCTATTTTATTTTTTAAAAGATTTTATTTATTTATTTATAGAGAGGAGAAGGGAGGGAGAAAGAGAAACATGAATGTGTGGTTGCCTCTTGCATGCCCCCAACTGGGAACCTGTGTAACCCAGGCATGAGCCCTGACTGGGGATCGAACCGGCAGCCCTTTGGTTCACAGGCCAGCATTCAATCCACTAAGCTGCACCAGCCACAGCCGTGCTGTCTGTTTTAAAGAGGTGTGCTCCACCAGTTTTGTGTGAGCTCCTAGACCACAGGCATCCTCTCAACCCTCATCTGACCTTCATTCCCCTTTCCAGCCCTCCCTCTGATACTGTGGTCTGGGTTTCAGATGTCACTTAGTTCCACAGATGATGGGAATCTGCTGTTGTTTCTTGTTTTCCCTGTTGTTTCCAGATGATTTCTGGGAGGAGGGGTAATGCTGTCTTTATGCCTCCATTTTAAATCCGGAAATGTCCTCCCAGTTGTTTTAATGTGCAATTCTGTATCAGTGAGGCTGAACATTCCATCGTAGGACGACTGGCCATGGTTGGCCTAGGCTTCGCTTGTGGCAGGTGTCAGTAGTGATGGCCCTCCGGCACCCTCAGGCCCACCCCAGACCCTGTCAGGACCACTGTGAGGCAGTAACCATGCGGAGGACAAGCCAGCTTGCCCCTTCCTCTTCAGGAGCAGTCTTCCACAACCTCCCTTTTGAGGCAGGGGACACATTTCCGCTTGGCCCTCTGCTCACAGATACCTGACCTCCTCAAATTCCTCTCCCAATGGCATGTTTGGGAAGCCAGGGGATCTCAGGAGCTGTGTGTGTGTGAGGCAGTCCCACTAGGATTTGCCACCAGGAGGGCCAGGCGTCCCTGAGGGACCCAAGAAGCCACTAGTTCTTCTCCAGGTGACTAACAAAAATGTTAAAATATCTTTTTTAAATCCTACAACTGACTCATGTTTCAATGTAGACTTTGCTGCATTTGGCTAGCACGTGTAATGACCTTAATTATATAAAACTGAAATGTGTGACATACCTTGAGAACGGGTGCTTTTTCTTCACAGATCAGCACTCGAATGTCAGGGTTCCTCAGGTCTGTGCAGTAAATCTTCCGGTCCCTTCCTCCAGAATACACATGTGTGAAGGCGTCATTGACTTGCAGAGCCCAGACGCCTTCATCGTGGACTCGGTACGTCGCTATACACCTCTGCTGACCAAGGGACCAAAGGCGGATGGTCCCATCAGAGCTGCCGGAAAGGCACTGGGAATGAAGAAAGCTGAGGTTAGAAACCTGTCCAAAAATTCCTGTTTTCCTGTGCCTTGCACTGGGCTTCTCTCCAGACTCCACATTGTCAAGCATACTTCTAACAACCTGTATTTCTGCCTCTGAAAAATGGCGTGGACCAGTAATGCTGGTACCAATCAAAGCAACCGCAATGGTGAGAGCTCAAACGTCAAGATCTGCTACATACGCAGCTTACTCTACAACGAAGGAAGTGAGGCAACAGGCCGGCACCACGGGACTCACCGGCTCACTGTGCGGACCGGAAGTCCCTGAATTGCGAGGCCTCCGGGGCCCTACGGCAGGGGCTTGCAGGGCAGCTCTGCGGGGCAGTGCAAACTCTGGCCCAGCACACTGTCTCTCCTGGATCGTGAGTCTGAGCACCACTCAGTAAGGTCTCTCTTGCCCCTCTTTTTCCCGAATGGGTAGAGTTGTTTTGTTGGTCCATTCTCTGACGTACCGATAAAACTGCTGTGTTGTTGGTCGTTAAATTTACATTCAGTCTACAGGGGTCAATAAGGAAAGGGATGGAGGAGGAACTAGAGAAGGAATGATATCTGCTTAATTATGTACTCTAAGGCTGACAAGCAGCTTTTAAAGTAGTACCCTCGTCACTGTCTCTGCTTATAGTAAATTACCTGACTTCAGGTGATGTGCATTTACTCGCTATTTGAATCACCTTGGGTGAAAGCACATTCACAATGCACATACAGGAAACAAGGCATGGAGTGTAGTCGTCAGGAGGAGCTCTAGAAAGTCTGCCAGGCTCAGAGTCCCCTTCCAGAAACCATCCTGTCTGCAGCCTGTGCTGAAGGGCTGTCCCATGCAGGCGACATGACCCCAGGCAACCTGGACAAAGCCAGGAGAACAGGGCACGGGTACCCATCTCACGCGCAGCCTGGCAGCTACAGAGCAGAACCGTGAGGAGCAGACTGCACTAGGCCTCCTAGACTCACAGGCCAGTGAGGCCGCGGAGGTCTCAAGAGCTCTAAAAAAAGGGTGGATTATAGACAGGAATACACTTGTTACTTCTAATCTTCTCACCAACGACCCAAACTAAGTATCATGACCCAAACTAAGTATCATGATCCAAACTAAGTATTATCTATTTTGCAGATGAGCAAACAAAGGACCAGTAAAGCGAGCCCTCTCCTCCAGGCCACTGCACGCTAACACTGAGAGCCTCCCACACTGCCGAAGACCTCGTGGGCATCTCCCAGCCTTACTTCGCCTGGCTCTGAAAACTGATTTCCTTTGTTTGGCTAGTTTTTCAAACCTTCCTTTCACCTTTGGAGACAAAAAGTTTTCTTCATCTCACATGGGAGGCAATTTGCGTGGTGTAATTTCCACGGGAGTAAAAGAATGATGGTGTTTCTCATCTTGTCACCTTCCCACTCTCCGGAGCTTTTCTAAGCCCGTCACAATCAGACTGTCCCATTAGCTGTGGACTTATCCCTGCTCCATGAAAACAACGGCCGGGGGAGGCAGGGGTACAGGGTTGTGGTACATCGTAAGATAAAATGGTGCTCAGTTTCTATTTTTTATTATCTACATGGGTGAAAGATCATTTTTGCACTGCTACAGAACAAACAGAACTGTGATTTATAACTCACACATTCTGTAGCCCACAGAATACATGTTCAAACATTACCAAAATGTTTTTCTTGGAAATGTCGACTCTAAGTATCTTGTTAGATAAGTAAAATTATAGATTGTATCTACAACAGTCGACTGACAAGATCTGCCCCCAAGTCAGACCTGCTATGAGGAAGTTTTCCACCTAATATGCTGGCAGAAAGCATTCAATACCAGTTTTTTCCTACTTTAGACAAGGTAACATTTTGAATTATTTTAGCCTACACATATCATAATTACTTTTACTCATTTGCATTAGAATTATTCTGAGGAAATTCCTTGTTTGGCCTTTATTTTAAAGCGATGCAAGTAGAATAATTTCAAAACTGGGGCCATTACATGGACAATTTCTTATTTTAAAGACTTAAAGCTAGACCATGGTTCAGAGTATGTGTGGCTTGGTCAGACCGGCGCGCGGCAGTGCCCTGCGGGGAATCTCTGCGGGGCAGAGCCCCGGCGGCTGGCCTCGCAGGGCCGTGCCCACCGGGAACTGTGTACCTGGGTGCCATCTCTGTTCAACAGCAACGCTTTCACGTTGTCTGTGTGCCCTTTAAGCTTCATCAGTTTTGCACAAGTTCTTGGATCCCACACTCTTAAAACCTGTGAATTTTAACAAAACGTCACACAATGTGAGTATACGCAATCAAATTTAAGTAAGAGATGACTTTTATAAATCAAATGACAACAATTAAATTCTGATAATGAAATACTGCTTCTGTCATGGGACACTGTCTAGGGCTCCCTTTCCCAGCAGCAGGTGGCCTCCTGAATATCAAAGATGCGCTGGCCTTCCCCACCCTGTCGACCGCCCTACTCCCCACACAGGACAGTAATTACAGTTATACTGGTATTTGTTCCAATAAAGCCTTTCTTTTAGCATTCCACCTGACAAAACCACTGTCTATATATTTATTAATGACACAGATCAAATTATTTTGGTTTCTCTGCTTTCCAGAGTATTTTAACACCAGGTAAGCTCCCCCTTACCTTCTCAGTGGACCCTGATACAATGATTGTTCCCAGTTGATTCATTGCCAGGCTATAAATGGAATCTTTGTTCCCACTTAAAGAAGAAGCTATTAAGGATAAATGGAGCTGAATGTTAACAAAATCATCAGGTGTTTAGTAGCTACTCTACAAAAATTGCAAGTTTAATTATTCAATTGGGAAAATCTTATCTTTATGAGTGCTCTAAAGAAAAGGAATCTGTAATAGAGATAATTCTAAGCAACGTTATTATCAAGTTTTACATTTTTCTGAGTAAATACAAGTGCTCAGTAAACATCTGTGAAATTGAACTGCACTGCCATTAAAAACTACCCACATGACGTATTTTCACAGATATACGTGTGCCAATATATATGCAAAACATGTCCAAACTCACTATTTTCAAATACAAATCAAAGTAAACGTATTTTGTTTATTTTCACCTACCAAGTCAGATTTTTAAAAAAGGTAATATTATATGATAAAAAAACACAGTAAAATAGGACTCTCGTACATTATTTGTGGGGGGATAACCTGGTACAACTCTTCTGGGGGGAAATTAGACAATAGGTTTATGCCCTTTGATTCAGATCAAAGTACCAATGGGGTGAAAAAACTGCATATAAAACCATATAGTACAATCCTGACTTTACAGTGAAGAATAAATATAAACAAACATACCGAGAAGTGATAAGTAAACGAGTTAATATATGTAGTTAGAAAAGTAACTGCTTGTAGGAAGTGCTCAAGAAATGTTAGCTCTCAGTATTATTTCTATAGTCATGAAAAACTCATGGGAGATCCTCTCTAAACAACTCTAGGCAAGACACACCTGTTCCCGAATCCATGTCCACTAAGCCTGCTCTGTGACCTTGGGACAATCATGTTTTCCTTTGTTCCCTCTTGTTAGTGCCTCTCTGAGGCAGTTCCTTATATCTAGAGAGCGCTAAATGATGGGCCATGACAGCCCCAGCAGGGACCAGCTGCTGAATCACTGAGATAGTGTGCAGGTGACAAATCAGTAAGAACAAGGGAAGGGCAGTGTTTAAGACCTTCACATGTTTCCTGGGGGGTAAAGCCTCCCAACTTTCCCCTGTTGGCACACACTAGGTTTTATGAGAACTGCCTTAGCTCTATCAATGTGAGTATTCCACAGTCATGTCAAATTTAATCTATAATACAGGGATAGTTCAGGCCCATGTGTAGAACACAGACCTCCCAGGCCAGGCTTAGCTAAAAATGTGCTCCTTAGAGACCCTTCTGACGCCTGGCCTAGAGGGCTCTAGTAAGTAGGCTGGGCCAAGCATGAGGCTGAGTTTCAAGTCCAGACTTGCATGGGTCTGACCTGGAAATCTGAGATCTCTTAGCAGAGGAAGCACTGGTGCTGTAACTTGCTGCGAACACCTCTGAACTGCCTCGGGAAGCAGCCTAGCCTCCCTGAACTCTTCTGGAATTGGCCGGATTCTTTAAGGCTGCTCTGAAAAGGCCCTGCGAAATCAGCACTGAAAACCTTTTCTTTCTTTGCTTTGGGTATTTTCCATCTTGGCCATTAACTCCAAGGCTCTTACTATATAGTAACACTTTTGAAAGTCAGAAACTGCCTCCTTTGTCAGGCAATCCCCACCTGCATCTATCTGCTGAGTGTGCGGCTCTGGGCCAGGCATGCTGTGGAAGAGACAACGCAGTAGTGAGACAGACTCTTCTGTCCTGCAGGAGCTTACACGTTAGCTAGGGAGCTAAGACATGCACATGCACAAAAATACCAGGCGACACCTGGAGAAGTTGCCATTTTTAACTGCGGCGAGGCACTAGCTTCTCCCTTTTCAAACATTCTCTTCAGGGCTAGAATACTGTACGTAGAAGTGCTCTCTAGATGTGAGCCACTGTACTGATGCAAACTTATCAAAGATGTTTTATAAGCCATTCTTCATTCATGTCAACTAGCAGCACTGTTAAAGAAACGTATGCAGACACCTTACTTGTGACAGTGTTATTTGAGGCAGTCAGTGCTGTCAGAGTATTCACATCCCACAGGAATATCTGTCTGTCCAGCCCAGCCGATGCTACCAGTTCTTTATCCTTGGCATATGCTAAGGCCTTCACATAATCCTGCAACAGAACACATGCGCCATGATTGACACTGCAGATTGACAGGAAAGTGAGCCACTTAAAGTACTGAGATCCCAATATTACACTAAATACACTGAAGATTATGTTAGTTTTTTACCTTATGTGTCCTTAATGTTGACATGCAAAATCCCTTATGTGCATTCCATACTTTTACTGTCGTGTCAGAGGATGCAGATATCACTAGAAGAGACAAAGAATTAACACACACCTTTGTAGGATAACTTATCACCATTTTAAAGGTATCATAAATCAATGTAACACTGTTTCAAACTAATGTTTCTATTATACATACACATATATTATACATATTTTAATATTTATAATATTCCTAACATTAATTCAAGCATCTGTTCATATTAATACACACACATGGTACATACATATCTAAAAGCTTTTTCTAGAATCTACTGTATTCTGTCTCAAATTTTTTTTAAGAGGCAGGGGAAACTTCTTTTAAAGTTCCAGTTGAACTAGTTTGATTGGGAAAATTCTTCTCACACAGACTGAAAAACCAAGAAATGGATCTTAACTTACTATAATAAGAGGAGAAAGACATATTAATAAGGTTAAAAGAAGAATACATACGAATCTATTTATATGCAGTTCAAAGGTAGGTCAAACCAATAGACAGTGTTCAGGAGACAGAGGAGCAGGTACCTTGGGGCAAAAAGTAGGGACTGAAAGGGTGGCACCGGTAGGGGGTGGGAAGGTGGTGCTTCTGGTAATGCGTTTCTTGGTATGGGTGTTTACCTTGCAAAATTTTATTATTGAGCTGTGCTGTCAAGGTGTGTAAGCTTTTCTGTATGTATATTTTAATAAAAAGCTTGCATGAAAAATATATCAAATTAAATTAAAAGCTTCCTGAGCCCAATAATCAAAGCAGCACTTACGCGTTTTCCCGTTACAGCAGAGCACGATGTCGTTCACCCAGTCGGTGTGGTGCTCCATGGAGGCTATGTACGGGTCTTGCTGGAATGAAAAGAAAATCATAAGGATGCCATTAGTTTATCTTAGCGAGTGAAATATATTGCAAATTATAAATCTCTCCAGATTCTTCAGTTAGCGTGACATGCTGCTCTAAGGCCTTCAAATCTAGCCCCCAACAATTGACGCTCCCAGATAGCAGGTGCAAACAGAAGTTTTGTTTCAGGACGGTGTCATTCTGGACAAAAGCCTAGGTCTCCGTGACAAATGCTTAGTTTTCACTCCTTGAGTCAGTGAAGGCAACAGTGCCCCAGGACAGGCTGGCTAGAGCGGGCAGGGAGGGACCAAATCTGCAGGCCGGGGGTTCTGAACCAGTCGTGGTGAGGGCTCCTGCAGACAGAGGGGCAGAGAGGAGGCGGAGGGGGCTGTGAGGAACCCAGCCCAACTACAGAGGGAGAGGGACACTTTCGTTTTTAGCTTCCTACTGCAGTTTTCACCTTTGGAATTAAATGTTTTCCTTATGGTATCTCTGGTCCTTCAGAGAACTAGAAACCAAGGGCTAGAGGAGTATTAGCCTGGTCTCCATTTCAACTCAGTAACTGGAGAGTCTTCTATGCCTCTCACTGGCTTTTATACGTAAGTTCTTAATTACCAGGGGAGGTCTTGTAGAGAAGAATCTATAGTTACATCCTACGCCCAAGACTGGCAAGTGCAAGACACTTCGTGGGCAGAGAACAGCCCCTCCATACAAGTCTACTTGAGAAACTGCACTGTTCAATCTTGCTATAAAATGAAGACCAGAAAAACAATGTTGGACGGCAGAACAGGGACCTTTCTAGATTCTTCCAGGTTAGTTTTTGTGAATATTTTTCATAACTTGTCTGAAATACTGTTAAATTCCCAGAAAGGTGACATTGCAATTTAAATGTATGTTCCAAAAAATACTTAAGAGCCACGATTTTCTTACTTTCCATGCTTCTGACGTTGGACCACCACTACTGCTACTGGTTAAAGAATCCACACCCCACTAGACCACAGGCCATTTAAAGAAACATCATCTAGCACATGCACAAAGTAGTGGGTCTTTTTTGGACTGAACATCAGACTTGCAGAGCTTGCTAAGAAGACACCAACGTTTAAAACTACAAGGTTTGGCACCAGAGAACTGAAGTTAGAGAGGCTCTAAGTCTCTGTCACTTAGTAGCTATTTAACCCTGGGTTTCTCTGAGCCTGTTTCCCACCCATGCACATGGACATAAGAGCAGCCCTGAAGGAGTAACATGAAGAGTAAGACCATACTGGGTATGAAAGTGCTAGGAGTGCATGATACACAGCCAGGAGCTCAATAATGTCGTTTTCCTTCCCCCAGTCTTCCTTTCCATGTCACTCACAATAGAGGCATTTAAACAAAATATAAAGAGAGTTCACTGCCATTTGACAGGGCATTTATCTTTACATATACTGAAATCCTGGTTCCTCTTTAAGAAGGCAGACTTAAGTCTCCTAAAGAAGGGGAGCATGTTTTGCCTTCATACTTTTACACCGGCCTTGTATTATCAAATTAGGTCCTATGGGTTTTGTGGGCATCCTAATCAGTTTTAAATGAAGAAATCAAATATTTGTTCAAGATTAGTCATAAATGTAAAAGCACAGTTGACCTTTTCTTAGTAGCAGTGGAAATGGTTGCCAAGAAGCTTTTTGGGAACACATTTAAAGCAGAAAAAAAGATTGTTACGAATAGTCCCCCTACCAGACAAATCTCTTCGTTTCTTTCTAGCAGAGAGCTCTTATCGCACACCTAGTTTATGGAGTCCCTCCCTTAGCTAAATACTTCTGAAACTCCCCTGGAGTGTTTTTCTCAAAGGCTCATAGAATTCGAGGTACAGTATCTTTAAAGGGTGTGCCAAATACCTCAGTGCTCAGAGGTTACGTCTGAAGCCACGAAAGGTACGCCCTATCAGACCAAATTTTATGGAGCACAGATTTCAAATGTTGGTGTAATCCCTGCCTTACCTTGTGCTGGTTGACGCTCCAAATCCTGATGATGGAGTCTCGCCCTGCCGTGAAAAGCCTGTTGAGCGCTGGGTCCAGCTGCAAGGCATTGACTCCATTCCGATTGTACTTCTCCACTTCATCTCGAATAACATAGGAAACCTGACAACATACGTCAACATACGCTTTCTGTGAAATTACGAACATGCAGTAAAATACTGCCTACTATGAGTGGTCAATCGCAAATTCAAAGTCCCACATTTTCCAATATAAAACTTTTTTCAATCCAATAAACATTTCATGTTACTGTGTAGAGACTGAAGGGCTGAGGCGAGAAGAATGACATTACTAACAGCCTTGTCTGAGATGAGCAAGTCTGATGCTAAACTACCGTAACCTCTTCCTAACTGGCCCCCTCTCCCACTCTGGTTTGTCTTTAATCCATTTCCCACAAGGCAGCTGGAAACTGGAATGTGTTTCACCCCTGCCCCAAGCCCCTCTCCAGTGCTTACTCTGCTGGAGTCATGATTTGATCTGGACTCAACACGGCGGCCTCAAGGGCCTTGCTCACCTCTCCCGCCACTCGTCTGGGCTCACCATGCCCTGTTCCTTGCACCTACAGGGCCTCCAGTGCATTAGTCACACGTGCAAATCCCTTCTGTCTAGAAGTTCTTCTTCCCCTCTCTCTGGCCAAGTCTACTGCAGTCTTCAGATTTCTGTTTAAATAATGCTTCCTCAAAAATGCATTCTCTCACCCAGCAAACAAATGAGGTTTTGTGTTCCTCTAACACACTAAACTTTTCCTTCAGAGGACTTGACACTATGTGTTTTTACAGGTAAGTTCTGTCTGCTTCATGTGAAACTCAAGAGAATCAACCAAAAGCAATTACAATTATGAAAAAGTCAACAAGCTGGCTGGCAGCCAAAAGCAAAGTCTTCTAATTTAATGAAACAATTAAGACTATAACAGGAGGTGTGGAGGAGGGAGAGGGAGTGGGGAGACCTATTTACAATAGCAACAAGAATAAACACCTAAAAAAACTGACAGAACAAGGTACATGAAAGAAAACTTGAGTAAAGGAGGCACCATATTGTAGCACAGAAAGAGTCAAAATTAACAATTGTTTTCTAAATTTGTGAATTCAATCAAACTTTGGCTAGAATCCCACTGGATTTCTTTCTAGAAGTCGGCAAAATATATAGTGTGTTTTTTTTAGGGAACTCCCAGTTATTTTTTTAAACAAAGCATATTCTTTAAACATCTTAAAAGATATGATAAATCTAAAGCTACCAAAATTACAATGGGGTACCACAATAGGAATATATAAAAGAATTAATAGAATAAAATGAAGTTCGGAAACATATTTTCCTATTATAAATTTTTTATTTTGATGTAAACATAGTGTTTCAAATCAGTGAAGGCGTGATAAATTATCTAGGAGCATCTAGTGATTCTATTGGGAAAAATTATATATGCTTTTCCCAAATCTTAAACAAAATGAATTTTCATGTGGACTAAAGATTGAAAATGAGTAATTTAGTCATAAAATACTTAAAATAAGACAGGCGAATATTTACATGGACCATATTGAGAAGGCTCTGCAAACACAAGAGAGACAGCAATCTTCACAAAGGAAAAGAGCCACGCTGTTCAGACCACGCACGCCAGACCCTTTTGTGAGTACACAGACATTCCCTGCAACACCGTTCACTAGAGCCGAAAAGGAGAAACAACTCAAAGCCCTTTGGCGGACAAAGGCCAAACCAAACCTGGTCTAAGCATGCAATGCAGTACTGTTCAGCCATAAAAGGAGTGAAGTGCTGACAGATGCCACAACATGAGTGAGCCTTAAAAACATGCTGAGTGGAAAAAGGCCAGTTATAAAATGCCACATATTTTATAATTCTATTTATTCTAAATGTCCAGAACATGTAAATCCACAGAGACTGAAGGTAGATCAGTGGCTGCCAGAGGCTTGGAGGAGAAGGGAATGGGGATTGACTGTTAATGGGTATGGGGTTTCTTTTTGGGGTGATGAAGATGTTCTGGAATTGGGTGATCAATACTCAACTTCGTGAATATATTAAAAATCACTGAGTTGTATAGTTTAACAGGGTGTCTTTATATTATGTTAATTTTATCTCAGTAAAGCTGTTATTTAAAAAAAAATACCTTCTGAATATCAAAGAATAGTATGGGCAAGGTTAAAAGGCAAACATCTAACTGGAAAAATGAAATAAATACAAACAACAAAAGTTTACTCTTGACACCACACAAAGATTCCTCACAAAGCCATAAGAACAAGTCTTCGTGAGGAGGACATTTTTTTAACAAGAAAATGGCCAATGGACATAAATAATCAGAGAAGTGAGAAGGTTGTATACATAGGCAACAAGGGTGAGTCCTTGGATACAAGTAACTGTAATTGAAATCCACTCAAACCAGCTGAAATTTAAAAAAAAAAAAAAAAAAGAAAGAAAAAGAATTTAATATAAGGATACAAGATCTCTAAAAGCCCAAGGGCAGGAAATACAGTTATGAGTCATAAAAGACATTTTAAAATAAAATCATGGCACATCTCTGCTGAAGCCTTCCAAAAGCTTTCACTGCATTTAAAGTTCAAATTCCTCACGTGCTTTGGTTCCTCCCTGCATCCTCACACTCACCTCCAACTAACTTGCCCCAGTTTCTTCCATGGCGGTCACTCCAAACTCCTTTCTGTTCCTCAGACACATCCAGCTCTTTCTTCTCCCCACCCCTTCACACTTGCTGTTCCCGGTGCCACCTCTCCAGCCCCCACAGGAATGCTTCCCCCAGCTTCTATCTTGTCTGGCCACCTCAACCCTTCAGGTCTTGGTGGAGATGTCACCTCCTCTCAAAGGCCTTTTCTGATCTCCACCCCCTATTACTCACCCTACTTACTTCTTTCACAGTTGTACCATACTCCACATTTATCTTTTTTTTTTTTTTTTTAAAGATTTTATTTATTTATTTTTAGAGAGGGAAGGTAGAGAGAGAGAGAGAGAGAGAGAGAGAGAGAGAGAGAGAGAGAGAGAGAGAAACAACAATGTGCGGTTGCTGGGGGACATGGCCTGCAACCTAGGCATGTGCCCTGACTGGGAATCGAACCTGCGATGCCTGGTTCGCAGCCCGCGCTCAATCCACTGAGCTACACCAGCCAGGGCGGCACATTTATCTTTTTTGTTACAGCTTCTCCATTAGAATAAAAGTTGTGAGAGAGCAAGGAACTTGCCTACCTTGTTCCTCCCACCACTCATAATGTCGGGCATGAAAGACATCTGATAAAATATTTGTTGCACAAATCACGTATTAGCCATCAGAAACCAAGTTGGCTTCAATGTCAATTTCAGTTTCTCTCAATCTCTTTCTCTGGGGCTTTATGGCCCCTGATCTGCTTCTTTGAACACACCCCCTTTAACAGAGACTGTGTTGCATATATGAATCTTAATTTTCAAATTCCTGGGAGATTATCTGATTGGTCCAGTGGGAAAGGGTCAGAGAATAACATGACTGTCAGTCCCCCTTCCAGGTGGAAAGTAATTCTTAGCTAAACAAGTCTGGGTCACCTCTTTAAAGGTATCTACCATAGATGTGTGATTAAAAACAGCAAAGAGCCCTGGCTGGTGTGGTTCAGTGGACTGAGCACCTGCCTGTGAACCAAAAGGTTGCTGGTTCGATTCCCAGTCAGGACACATGCCTGGGCTGCGGGTAGTTCCTGTCAGGGTGTGTATGAGAGGCAACCCATCCATGTTTCTCTCTCATATCGACATTTCTCTCCCTCTCTTTTTCTCTCCCTTTCCTTCTCTCTAAACATAAAATAGACAAAATCTTTTTTAAAAGAAGGTAAAGAATTAGAAATATCCTAATTGGATAAAATTTGGCACATTCACAAAACAATACTATTTAATCATTAAAAATACTGACGTAGATGTAGACTGATTGGCATGGGAAGAAAGCCATACTATATTTAAGTGAAATATGTGTGGTCCAACACAGCCATGTATAATAATCATTACTGTAAAATGTCCCAAATATTAAATATACATTTAAAAATAAATATACAAGTTTGGAAGGACCTACACATATAAAACCACCAGTAGTTATTCCTGAGTAATGGAGTTATGGTGACTGTCACTCACACCTTTTTTACATGGTATTTTACAATGGGCATGCATTACTTAGTATTTTGAATTTATAATTTAATTTTTATCCAAGTAATTCTTGTCTGTGTTCAGAAAATCAAACAGTACTGAAAGACTGTAATGAAAACCCACCTACCTATTGTCTGTGCAATACTCCCCATACCAATCTTAATCCCTAGAGGGAACTAATTTTCACTCTGTTTCTTCTGGATAGTTATTGAATTTCCTGAAATACTGTCCTTATTCTACAGCTTTCTGGTTTACCCAAGTTAGACTTACCTATCTCCTCAGGCTATGGTGGAGTAGGCTGTAATTCTGAAACTGCCCCAGTAACTCCTCCCTCTACTCTTCTGATACAGATACACTGCTACTTTTGGTTGAATAAACAATCAGTACTACAGTGGTTGACTTTGTAATTCCTATCTACTGACTAGCTAAGTACTACATTATGAATACATTTCCTTCCTCAGAGAGTTTTTTGTTTTCCCTAGAATTCTATCTTTCTTTTATTCAATGGTTTCCTCTAACTTCAATTTTCTTTAACAGCTGTACCATATTAGACATTTGAGCAAGAACCCACCCCACTCCCTTTCCCCAGAAGGTGTCCGCCCAGTATCCTCCACCTTCCACTCCAGGTGGGGCTGGCTGCCCTCTAGGTCCACTGACACAGCTGTCATGTTCTGTGCTTCCCTTCACTGCCTTTCCTGGCTAGAGCCATTGTTTCCTGAATTCCAATGTCCCCTTTCTTTGTTCACTCCTTGTGTTGCTGAAGTGCAGCCCCAAGACCTTAAGTGACACAGGAAAAGGTACATGGGAGGTGACTTAGCCCCTGCATGCCTGGAAAGGTCTTCACCTTTACACTCAATTTGGTGGGGCAGAGAAGTCCACGTAGAAAAACTTCCCTCAGCTTTTGAAGGCACTGCTCTAACTTCCTCTAGCATCCCATGTTGCCACTGAATTCAACGTTATTCTGTTCTATTCACTTGCAAGTGATCCCACTTTCATTCTCTCCTGTATCACCACCAGTACCCACCTCCACCCCCACCCCACATGCTTTTAGGATCTTTCTGGGAACTTTTCTGTAATAACTCTGTGTTTTGTGTGTGTGTGCTCCTTAAAACTCCATCAGTCAGATGTTGGAACTTTCAAACTGAGCTTTCATCTTTTATGCATTCTATATTATACCATCTATCTTTGTCCTTTTGTTTACTCTTAGAAGAAGACTTTCACACTATTTTATAACTTTTTTTTTGGGGGGGGGAATTTTAGTATGATGGAAAAAACAGAAATAGCATCCCCAACAAGGAAATGGCTAGATAAATCATGGAACATCCATTCTATGTGGTCACTACAGAACAAAGAAGAACTATATACAGTGATAAGTTCCTAGATATATTACATTAAAACCTTAGTAAAGGAAAAACACTGGCTGTAGAAAAAAGGAAAACAGGACTCATTTCTTTCAATACATGTTGATTACCCATCAGTTGCCAGGCTGTACTCTAAATGGTGAGGATACAGTAGTGAGCCTAAAAGTCCTCCTGGAGCTTTTCATCCTAGTGAGGGAAAGAACATAACTAGAAGTGAGAGCAAGTTAAATAAAGTTTTATTCCCCAAGATACAGGTGACTTTTGCAGGCAGAAAACATGGAAGTAAAACAAAGAGAAAAGCAGAAGGTGCTGGAGACAGAAGCAATAAATGAGTGAACAAAGCCCTGGAACAACTTCATTGAAGGCAGAGAAGGCAGGAGAGGACTCCTACCTGATTGTCCTAATTTGCTTTAAAAAAGAGGAGGTTGGGTAGGAGCAGAAGGTATTATTCGGACTCTATGAGGGACGAGACCTTCAGTAAGTAGGAGACATGCGTTCTGGAAGACATAATTAAAGGAACTTTGAAAGGAGAAAATAATAGGGTAGCCCCTGGACAGCAAGTATCCAGTTAAGTGACACTTTGTAAGTATTTGTAGCTGGCTCAGTAAGTATCATTCAACTTCTCTAGCAATTCTGTGGGACCCAAAACAAAGAAATCAGATAGTGGGGATGATCCACTGAATTTCATGTGGTCTGTCTCTGCATTTCAAGCTTATATGCCCCCGAGTTATTGGTTATGTGCCAGAGGGTAGAAGCAATCAGGAGAAAAACTATCTTTGATTATTTCAAGGTAATTGGATTAGTTTTCTATTGCTGATATAATAAATTACCCAAATTTAGTGCCTTAAAACATTCCCTTTTATTATATTTCACAGTTCTTTAGATCAGAGGTCAGGCTGAGCATGGGTGAGTCCTCTGCTTAGTCAATCTCAAGGCCAAAATCCATAAAAGTCTTGAAAAGGTTCTGCCCCTTCTGGAGGTTTTGGGAGAGTCTGCTTCCGGGCTCAATCAGGTTGTGGGTTGAATTCAGGCCCTGTGGTTGTAGGTGCAAGGGCCCAGTTTTCTTGCTCGTAGAGGCTGCCTGCACCCCTTTTCATGCTTTCTAGGTGCCCTCTCTGGCAACGGAGGGTCCCCCTCGTGCCTCAAATCTTTCTGACTTCTGCTTGCAGCTGGACAAAGTTCTGTTTTTAAGGGCTCCTGTAATTACATCGGACCCACTCGGATAATCCCCCTACTCTGAAGTCTGTTACGTCTCTCGAGTCCTTCTTATCACATAACAACATATTCACAAATTCTAGGGATGAGAGCGTAGAATTTTGGTGGAGAGGCATTCTGTCCACCACAGCAACTAAACAATTTTTTATGTGAAAACAAATGTGACTACATTACAAAATTCACATTTTTAAGAAAAGAAGGGGTATTTTAAAAGCATTTTATGCGCACCAAGGGGATACTCTGGGCCGTTCCCAGAGGCTCCCCTGAGGTATGCATTCACTTGTCTCCACTCGGATGTCGAACAGACATCTTCATCATGGTGTGTCCCAAAACAAGCTCTTGACAGTCCTCTCCGAAACAGCTTTTCCTGTGGTCTTCCTCACCGAGGGAGTTAATGGTAACTCCATTCTTCCAGCTGCTCAGGCCCCAAATCTTGCTGCCCTTTTTACTTCAATTTCTCTCACCTCACATCCTGTCAGCACATCTCCATCCGAAATTCAACCACTTCTCACCACCCTGGGTGGAGCCACTACCACACAGCATCTGGTCTCCCCTTCTCTGTCCTCGTCCACCTGCAGTCTGTTCTGAATACAGCAGCCGGGCTGCACTTACTCCAACACCTGTACATTGTGAATATCCCTCTGCGGGAAATCCACCAACTGCTCCCCACCTCACACTGGAGTAAAAGCCCAAGAACTTACTAGGGCCTGCAGTTACCTCTCTGGTTCCATCTCCTCCTCTGCTGCCCCTCACTCCCTCCACACTGGCCACAAAGGCATCTTTATTCCACAGATAGGCCAGGGACAGCCCCACTTCAGCACCTTTGTATCTGATTTTCTCACTGGAATGCTCTATCCCCGGATGACAAGTTCATTTTCTGCAGATCCTTACTATGTCGGCCTCTCAGCAAAGCCTCCTCGGGCCACTGCAACTAACAGTTCACTTCCCCATCTTCTGCTGCTCATTGCCATCCATTATTTAACCTTTAAAGCTTATTTTCTCCCCACCCTTTATTATGGAAAGTTCCAAACACACACAAAAGCTGAAAGAATTACACAGCACACATTCATATACCTACCACTTATAAGTAGTCTATGATTAACATTTTGTACATTTGCTTTACCTCATAATCATCTATGCATTTGATCCTGTTATTTTTTGATGCCTTTCAAAGTTGCACATCATCAACAATTGCCCCTAAAATACTTCGGCATGCATATAATTAACTAGAGTTCATTATTTATTCATGGCGCCTGTTTTTTAAAGGTGAAATTTACTCAGAGTGGAATGTACAAATCTAAGTGTAGACAGACACTTCTGACAAATGAACACACCTGTGCATACAAACACCTACTAAGACACACAGAACATTACGCCACCCTAGAGAGCTGCCCCACCTGCTTCCCCAGCCTCTGCCCCCCACTCCCAATCTAGACCTGACGTTTTCCACCCCAGATGAGTTCCGCCTGTTCTATAACATCCCATAAATGGAGTCATACAGCTCTTTTGTGTAAGACTACTTTTAGCTACCAAGCTAAACCAGGTTAAATTTGGCCAAGAAAAATTGGCCAAATGTCAATAATTCTCACATCTGTCTTTCCTGCTGGAACCTATATTTCTAGGGTGTTAATTTTAAAAAGCACTCCGAAAAGTAGTCTTGACTGCCTTCTCCTCTTCAGTGGTTTCATTAAAAAACTCCCTTCCTGGTGGTCAGTAAAAAACTGCCAGGGGCCAAATACTGCATTGTAAACAAAATTTTTCTGGACCACAGGCACACCCAGGCGGTTAGGTCTATGGATGGCCTCACCTTGTAATGGCAGAGTTCAGTGGCCATGACACAGAGTGGCCTGCAAAGTTTAAAATTCTTACTCTCTGGCCCTTTAGAGAAGGTGCGCCGACCCCGGCTCTAACAGATGTCACACTGGCACCACAGTTTTAATTACCCACCCTACATAAAAACCAGCTCAGATATGGCTAATCTGTATGGGTCTTTTCTAGAGAAGCCCGGATGTGACATCATCCTACATCTTTAAAAAAATATCCCAGAACTGGGACTCAATCAGGAGTCAAGAACACACTGAGCTCTGAACAGGTCTAGAATAACTAAATATTGAGCAGGGAAAGGACTTAAGTACTGGTAGAATAGACATTTGTGGGCTGTTCCTCCATTCCTCACTTCTGCTCCCTGTGTTTTATCCTCAAGGCAAGCAAATCCTAGGAGGAACTGTGCAGGAGCTACTTAAGACTCTCTGTTATGTTAGATAGTGTAGTAGAAGAACACAAGGTCTAGGTTAGATGCAGTACCAAGAGGCAAGGCCTAGAGCCAAGCGTTCGAGGTGACAAATTGTAGGCAGCCCAATGGTAATGCTGGCTTTACGTCACTTCCTAGGGTACAGAGTCACAGTGAGCCCTCTCATTCCAGATTTGCATAGAACTAGCACTACTTCTTGAGTTTTCACTTACCTGAGCCAAAACAGTGTTTCATCACATGAGCCTAGTGATGGATTCAAGTTGGATTCTGAGTCATCTCCAACCAAAGGAATTGTTATGAAAGACCAATTATTTATATTCTCGAACTGAGTGTGAGGGCACAGTTGTTGCTCCTAAACCAGCAATCAGCTTTTGTTCAACCTCCCCCACCTCCGAGAACTCTGAAGCGAATGAGAGAGGCCACAGCTGAAGGAAAGATGGAGACAGAGTCAACCAACTGACTCAGGTTGCTGGAAAACTGTAACACTAAGGGGCCACCAGGGAGTGAGAAGACTTGCTCTGATATCGTGATTACTAGGAAAACAAGTCCATCACATGTCTGAGTTCACATATTTGATCATCTGATCATGTTTCTGACAATCTCAAATCCACCCCTACCCCTCTTACTCTTGGCCAGTCTCCTTAGAAGTTGAAGATTGCAGACATGTGTTCCTTCATTAGGTCTATAACTAATAAGCAGTATGTGTGTATCCCTCTCCATTAGTTATTTATCAATCTAAGTTTCAAGGGTTCTTTTTGGCCTATAACTCGGCCATGGAGCCCAGGGATACTGCCTCTTGGTACAAGACATAGACAACCAAGGAGGCAAGATATATTTATGTAGCCATATATACTTTACCAAAATAGAAAGATATATTTTATTTGTAACAGCAAAGAATATTGTAAAAAGTTTAACTATGAAGGCTCATATATGTTCAAGGAAAAAAAATCCCATTTTCTGCCTTACCTATAAACACACAATCTGATACACCTGAGATAAATCACTGTTAATACCCTTACAGACTTTTAAAATACATTATTTCCTTTGTGGAAAAGGGCCACGCTTTTTTGAATTCTGGACACCTTTCCTTTTTAATTATACAGATCTACCTTATCTTTTTAATAACTACAAATTAATCCACTACATGAATGTACCTAACTTATCTTCTAATTGACTATGGATAGAGATGTTTTGACAGTTCCCATAACAAACACCCTTGCATAACTACAGAAAGCTGTAAGCATATATACTTCTGAAAAACAATATTTAAAGGGAGACTTTCTAAATCAAAAGTAATAGATATTTAAAATTTTGACAATCAACAAGACACAAAACAGTGAATGTTATGACTCCATTTAGAGTAAAATGTCATGTTAAGTCCGATATACATGCAAGAAGAGTTACAGAACACTGATTTTCAACTGGTGGCAATTTTATTCCAGGGGACATTTGAAAATGTCTAGAGTCATTTTTGGTTGCCACAACTGGGAAGGTGCTCTTATCTAGAGGGCAGAAGCCAGGATGATGCAAAACTTGCATTGCACAGGACAACACCTGCCCCTGCCACCCCAGTAAAGAATTATCCAGCCCAAGACGTCAGTAACAGGGTGAAAAACCCTGGTCTAGGATTATGTATCACACTGTCCCCAGTTTTCTTTGAAGAGTGGAGGACAATTATCACTTATACTTTTGTATTGTTTGTGGGTTTTTTTTTTTTCAGTGAACACGTACTTGTTTAAAAAATGTTTCCATAAACAAAAGTTCTCCCTCATGTCGAGATAAAAGCAATTTCTGTGGCTTTTCACATTGGTTGTAGCCCTGGGGAAAAATTCTGAAAGCAGCTAACAAGACTCACTGAATCTTCTCTTCAGCAGACTAAGTTCTTCTGAAGGCTCTCCATGGGAAATAGTTAGCCACTTTATCAATCTGATTGCTACACCTATTAAGAAGAAGGTGAGAAGTGCTGAACCTCAAACTCTAGTTCCTCACTCTGATCCGAGAAGAGTGGAATCATCACCACTGTCGTTCAGCAAGCAGTGGCGCACACTCATCTTATTAAAACTCAGTTTTCCCACACACTGCAGGTTTATATTTCCCCATCCTACACTTCGATATTGCCTCTTAAGCATAAATGCAAGAAACCAAGAGGCCTGATTAACTCCCCTGACCACCCTGAAGAGCGTACCGTTCTAATGTCTAGCATACAATCAAGTTACAATTTTGAGTTACATTTTAGACAAAGGAAGACATTCTCCCTATGTGGACTGCATGCTGAGGTTACTTAAATTCTGTCACTGATGCACTTAAAAACCACCTAACAGGTAAGCTATTTTAGATTTTTGTAAGTTTCTCTCAATACAACATCTATTGAGTGCATAGGATATGGTACTCACCTATGACATCAATAAGACAAAAAAGTGAACTGCCCAGAAGACTTTATGGCTTATAGCAATTTTCTGGGGTCACGTTACTGAAAGAATACTCACTGATTTCAACCTGTAGAGCCACATATAATGTCGTTTTATAAAGACAGCCTGCCTGTTATTTATTCCTATACTCTCTCCATTGTTTGCACGTTTTGAGGCCTAAACTAAGTGCTCAGCAAGATTTAATGGAAAAGGGCACCATACCGTCACTACTGCACACACTATACCTGCAGCAAATACCTGTACCAAGGCTATCACTCCTCGCATCTCTGAAAATGGGTTAACAATAACTCTCAAATGTACCCATAAAACAAGAGTGGATTCATGAAGGCATAAAGCACACACGGAAGGGTTAAATAACATTTAACGCTTCTGTAGAAACAGAAAAGAAGATTCAAGGATGAACATTGAAGATGAAGAAAAGATGAAGACGAAATTAAATTCCAAAACAGTAAAAACTGTATTTTCCCCCGAAGACAGCACACCCCACAGTCGTTTCCACCTCACCGGGGAGAGAACTCCAGCATAAAACGCAGAAAGCCGGCGGCACGGCCTGCGACCTGCCGCCCCGCCACGCCCCCGCACAGGCCCACTCTCTCAGTCCCCGCCAGCCAGCACGGGAAGCCCCCGGAGGCCTCCGCTCCGAGGCGGCTAGAGCAGAAGGCTTTGGAGAAAGACAAGGGAAGAGGGAGGCAGGTGGGCGGTGAAGAAGCCTATCCCGACCTCGCAAGCCCAAGCCCACGAGAAAACGGACAACCGACAACCCCAGGATCCGAACTAAGCATCCAACAGTTCCGGCAGTCGGCCCAGGTCGGCCGCCCCCCGGCCCCTTCCTCAACCATTAATGCCGCGGCCCCACCCCTCGCCGCCGGCCGCACCCCGTCCCACTCGCCCCAAGCCGCTACCCTGGCCGATCGCGGCCCGAGACATCTGCTCGCTGGAGGTGGGCCAGGGCTGGTAGCCACATCCGAGAGGTAGAGGAACCAGGTTCCCATACCTGCACTTTCCTCCGCCCTGCCGTGTTCTGCCGGTGATGGGCCGCCATCTTGCATGTTGACACTCCTACGTCACTTCCGGAAGTATCCCCGGCCAGGCGGAAGTCGCGCCTCTAAGCCTTTGGGCAGGTGGCGTGGCGCAGGTTAGGCTGTCGGTAGTTCCCCAAGGGGTGTGGGTCGCCGTGGCTAGTGGCTCTGAGGTGAGGTAAAAGTACCGAAAAGTTGTCGCGTGCATAGAACGCGGCGGAGAGAGAGCTGGTCTGAGCCGAGGGAGCAGTCCGTATCCAGCTCTGTGTACCTGTGAACTCCGGCTTCTACTGCTTTTCGGACAGCCAATTCCAGAGGCCCCAGCAGGCATAAGGAAAACGCTGAAAGGATGAGTAAGGGTTGGCTTGGGCAGGCATCCTTCCCCGAAATTTTCTGGACAGTCAAGAGAACTGATAGCTTTGCCATGACACACTCCAAAGTGCAGAGAATTATGGACTAGCTTCAAAGGGGAAGATTGCAAAGGAGGTGTGGCGCCCATTTTAAGAAGGAGCGAAGTGTCCGTTTAAAGAAGACATAAAAGGATGTTAGGAAGGTGAAAAATACATACTAGTAAAAATTGTTCTCAGAGGCAATTTTTTAAGTTGAAATATAAACGTGGGTTTCATTTGTTGAAAAAGATGTATACATGTTTTTACACCATGGCAACACCGATTATGCATATTTCTTTTTTTGATTGTTGACATAACGTTTTACGTTGGAAACGCTGAAGAAGGTGGGCTCACTCTAGAATAGGGTTTAAATCACCTGTTATACTGTGACAGGCCCTTCTCGGGGTTTGACTCAGAGTTCTGCTGACACTAGGTGCTGAGGGCTGTCCGGCTTGTGAAAGTGAATCCCATAGAACTGCATTGTCCCATACAGCCTCCAGGCATGGGTGGCTAGGGAGCGCTTGAAACAGAGCTAGCTCAAATTGAGATTTGATGAAACTGTAAAATGCCCTCCAAATTTCAAATACATAGTATGGAGAAAAGAATGTAAAATACCTCGATAATAATCATATTGATTGCGTACTGAAATGACAATATTTTGGATCTATTGGGTTAAATAAGATACTACGAATTTTTTTTTACTTTTTACAACGTGGCTCTTAGTATTTTTACAGTTTTATAGGCAGTCTTTTTTTTTGCATAGTGCTAGCATAGAAATAATGCTTAGAAAAGTCTAGACAAGTGTTTTTTTACTTAATAAAGAAATGTGAATTAGAGGAGTGGAAACTAAGGACAGAAAGCTTCTTAAGCAAAACTGGCAGTGATAATTTGTAGATAAATTACCTATACTGCACTTTATTAGACACATTCACTCATCTATTCAACAAATTTTTTAGCACCTCTTAAGTACCAAGCACTATATTAGGTGCAGGGGATCACTGTTAAGTGCACATAGTCATAGAATCCTAGGGTAAGACCACAATTAATTAAACATATAAATGAATATGGAGATAAGTACAGTGAAGAAAGATGGTTAAAAGACAGGAAGTGATCCTTGAGTCAAGCTCTGAGGATGGACTTAACTAGGCAAAGAGAGGGGACAGTCTGAGCGAAGATCTTGTGGCAGGAGGGAGCTTGAAACAATCCAGGAATTAGGGACCAAGGCTTAGAGTACAGAGAACAAGGAGAAGGAGTATACAGTGGCCACACCCAGCAGCGTCTTTTAGATTGATGAGAAGCTATTGAAAGCAGGGAAGGGACATGATCTGCATTTTAAAAAATTATTTGGAAAACACCTATTTGAGCACCCAAGATGTGCTAGGCACCATGCAGGTGTATGAGTCTGCACAATATGCTTGTACTTGCCAGAAATGGATTGTTAGGCGGTTGTGGTCCCACTTTGGACCTGAAGAACATTGAAGGTGTGAAGTTCTTTTAATGGGCAGAATGTCCAGCAGTATGTCTTGAAGTTCACTTTGCCTGAAAGGGGAGATGACCCTGGGTAGTAATTCCTGATTGAAGGCTGATTGTTTGGCCAGTTGGTCAAGGACAAGGAAAGAGCAAGATTGGAGAAGTAGCAATAAAGAAAACTTGGGAGGGGATATTCTGGACCTTGCGGAATAAATCTTAAGAATGATATAGACAACATGAACATCTTTGTGGATGAAGTTCAGCCTCCTTTCCCAGACTTAGTGCTTGCTCAGTGGAGTTGTGAATAAAATGGCTACAATAATGGGATTGGAGTTATGCTTGGGATCACCAAGCCATTGCTGAGTACTCAGGCTGTCAGCAGGAGTGACCAATCCAGAGTTGGCCATACACCCCATGCTCCAGGAGGATCAGCCAATCACTTGGAGGCAAGTCGATCCCATTGGCCCTTCCAGATCATTGAAGGAATAGTTATTAGTTCTCTCTGAAGCACACTTACTGTGGATTTAGATTTGTTTTCTTTGCTTGCTGTGCTTCTGTCAGCACCACCCTCTGGGGACTTACAGAATGCTTCCTACTGTGTCATTGTGTCTGACAGCATACCGGTTCTGACCAAAAAACTCACTCCGCAATGAAAGAAGCAATACTGTGGGCTAATGCCCATGCAATATGTTGGTCTAATTGTGTATTCTATCACCAAGGAGCACCTGGTATTATTGAAGCCTTGGTTATGGTGCCTTCTGGGAGATAACCCTTTTTGATGCTGCCCTATGGGATGCAGTATATGCTTTGAACTAGTGTCCAATATTTGGCACTCTTTATTCCTGTCCCAAATTGCTGTTTAACCACCCCAAAACCTGGTCATTTAAAATAACGACAACATGTATTTTGCTTACAGATCTGTAATGTGACTTGTGGGGGGCTCAATGGGGACAGTTTATCTCTGTTCCACTTTTCACTTGATTCCATTGGGACAGCTAAAAATTGGGGGGCTGGAATCATCTAATGGCCCTCTCTCTCCTTCACCTGTCTGGTGGCTGATGCTGAATCTGTACCAGGACACCTACCTATGGCCTTTCCACAGTGCTGTTTGGTTCCTTTCAACCTAGGATTGCTTTCAAGCATCACAGAAAAGAGAGATTTGGGTGGAAACTGTAATTAATGCCTTTTCTAAACTAACAGTGGAAGTCCTGAAGTGCTACTTCTTTAGATATAAGGCTGGTTATATCTAAGGAGACTCTTTTTATGGGAGAAGTGTCAAAGAATTTGTGGATATGTTTTTAAGCCACCACAGTTCCATAAGCAAAAACTGATGGATTTAGGAACAAAGAAATATTATGCCTAATGGCCCCCACTTAAGTAAATGTTAATGGCCTTTCTTTGACATTCCGGGCTTTGCTTGTTTAGAGGTTTGTCATCAAAGAAAGGAATTCTTCAAACAAAGGCTTAACAGTGGTTCCCTGGATTTGAAGCTGAGATTGCTGTCTAACCATGCTGCGTGTCTTGTGTCACTGGGTAGTCGAGAGAAGGAGGAGAAGAGCAAGGTTACGACATTAGTGTGAGTAATTAACGCTGGCACGCAAGAATGGGTCTGCGGCACACGTAGACAGGTAGGTCCATCACACACCCAGGTATCTTAGAAATGAAGGTATTGGTTGGAGGTTCAGGAACATGGAAGGGCTGGAAAAGAAGCTAAGTCATAGTGGAGGGGAAGTCCTCAGGATCAGGGAGAAAGTGATAGCTGACATCTTTATTTGTATTTCCTTTTTTGATGTATCATGTTTACTTTTATATTTTAACTTATTTTCATCCTTTACTCTTCTTTCACTATTGTTTATAGGGTGTGCTATTGTGGGTGAATTTCATTATTTAGTCCATAAGTTGCAGAGGAATGGGTATCAGCGTGAAGTTCTAGACGTAGAAATGGGTGGATGGACGTGGTAACTGATGGAACATTGGATTGACTCCCTTGCAGGGTGATGGAATTGAGTACATCTTTGATCATATGAAGGATAATCGCAGTATTTTCAGTGACAACTGTTTTTGACACATACGCATTGAAAGCCGTGATTATATTGGTGTTGAACAGCCAAAGGCAAGACTTTTCATTTGATGTTTCTGTGGTTTTATTTAGTGCTGGCTGTCATTCAAGTTCTTTTCCTGTCTGAGGAATTCCCCACTGTGTGCCTTGGTGGTGGTGAGCACTGCTTACAGAAAGTGAGAAAGACAGTTACCCACTTCTTTTTTTTTAACCTTCTTACAGCAAGAGTGTGTGTATGTGACCTTGATTAATTAAGTGACATCTTGAGTGTTTATGAGAAACTCTGAACCAGGACCATTCAGCTAAACTGCTCCCAAATTCCTGATCTGCAGGATGTGTGTGAGATGGTAAATGTACTGTTCAAAGTGTCCTGGTGGTGAGGTCGTTCGTTATGTTGCAAAAGATAACTAAGACATCCTCCCTTCTCCACGAAGAGGGGAGATGTCAGAGCCCCTTCACAACTCTGCAGAGATATTCTCACCACCACCTCATCAATCTCCATTTAGTCCTTTGTCTTCTCCTGTGTAGAATTCCTTCATCAGTCTCCTGGCATCTCCTGCGTAGGAGGATTGGCATCTGTGTTCGAAATGTAAGAAGACTTGACACCTGTTACATTGTTCTCAGATTTTGAGACCTTTACTTAACATCCTAGACAACATGCAAACTTTGGCATCCTGAAAAGAGATCCACACACACATTAAATGAAAATGCAGTAAAAATTGAAAGTAAATAAGAATTCTAGAAGGTATCTGCTTCCAAGTAAACCACATTTCTTCTCATTAAATGTTCTGGAGGTTGGTCAGTTTCCTTATTTGTAAGGAAAGTGGAATAACAACACTATCTCATGTGGTTCTTCTCAAGGTAAATGAAATAATCTTAGCACAGTTCCTGGTGTGTAGGAATCTTAACTATATTTTAGATATTATTTTTAATCATCATCTTGCTCAGGAAACACTGCCAAAGTGCTGTGATTTCCTGGGATAGGTTCTCTTTTTAGTTTCACATAATACAGGCTCTATCACTCTTCTTTCTTTCTTTTCTTTTTTTCAATTTAGCATTTTATTTTTTAAACTTTTTTTATTGTTGTTCAAGTACAGTTTTCTGCCTGACTCTACCACTTTTTAAAGTTTTCAGATGAGCTTGAAATTTCATTTTTGTTCTTGCCTTCTCTCTTTTTCTCCACAGCCTGGAAAAAGATATATGATCAGGCCTTTTTACAGATTGTCCTCACGCTCAAATATGTACTTTCTGGCTCCACGATCAGCCTCTTCACTGAACAAAGTGAAGGTAACCAGGTATGTCCTTACAGACTCGCCACCACCAGGGGGGTGGGGGAGACAGGGATGTTTTAGTTTCTTTGTTTTACTTGTTTAGAGGAATTGATATGTTTTAAAAATTTGTTTAAAAACACAAAATCATGTAGAGGCTTGGTTTGCAACTGCTACTGTCTGCTAGTGATTAATGCATCAATTTGGATACTTTAAAGATCAAGTTTAAAAAGTTTAAGCCTCATGTTGGTAATGTAGAAATGCTAAATAAACTTTCGTGCAAGCTGGTCCTGGCATCTATCAGGTTCATGGAGAAACTGAGAAGCTGTGTAATTTCTTTGTAACTCTTTAGTGATTCTCTACTGAGAAGGGTGTTATGACATATAATAGACTACACGATTATAATTAAATAAGAATGCATAAGTAAAACAATATTTATAAGTAAATATAGAGACACAGAATGCTTAAGATATTTATCAAAAGTTGTGTGCTATTTTGTCTTATCAGCAAATCCTCAGGTTTAAATACAGTCTTAGAAGGCATGGTACTAAATGACTCATCATTCAACAGTGCATTTACTTTGTAACACACTGGGAAAAATAGCCTTTAATTCTTTCTATCTCTTTCTGTCTATATTTTTACATGCCAGTATTAGAAATATAAACCTCTTTTCCATTCCAAAAATGTTTCCACCTTTGTCTATCATATCCACAGGAGGGCAGTAGAGAACCATTTAGTCCATCCCTGATTTTGAACCTTTGTGGCTGTAATGTGACAAGTCAGACCTTAAAATGCTTATTTCCTGCTGATAAAATGTCACAATCAGAGGCCTTTTCAGGAAACCTATTTGGTACCATAAAAATCTATAATAGATTGTGAAAACAAAAGAAAATAAAGCAAAATCTATACATTTATGAACATTGACTAAGTGGGAAAAAAGGATTAAAACTACATCACAAATGTAATGTTTTTGCTGGGACTTTTATATAGGAGCTGAACTGGCTGAGGCTTCCTAAATTCTAGGCCAAAAAAGTACAGTGGGTGTGAATCTTATTCCACAAACTCTGATATATAAAGATACCATATTAGATTATCAAAATTAAATTAATGATTTGAGCTCCCAGCCAGCCAAAATGATGGAAGTCAACCTCTGTCATTACGAAAGATCCCCTGGCCCCCCTGGTCCACTGTAAGGTTACTCACAGATCCCAGGGTCCTACACCAAGGCACCAGCAATCCTCAGGCCACAAAGGTTGGGGCTGAGATGCCCAGTGTCTTTGAAAGTGAACAGGCTTCTGGTCTTTCCATTAGGACTGGACTTTTTGTTGTTGTTGTTACAGCCAGAAATCCCACTATCCAGGGTCCCACCCTCCTAAGATCACCTGCCATCATTGGCCAGGTTCTGTCACCAACCTGTATGCTTTCAACAGTAGTCACAGTCCTTTACTTCTTGCAAAACTGCTGCTGTCACTGACTTCTCTGTCCTACAAAGAGAATTTGTCCCCCGCACACCCTTTCCCATGCAGATTCGTAGCTCAACTTTTTCCAACTTTTTCGGTGAGCTTGGGCTCTCACTAAAGGAAAGACCAGGGGTAGTCTTTTTTTGTTTTAAGGCATTTAATTTCTTTTTTAAGATTTTACTTATTTATTTTTACAGAGAGGGGATGGGAGGGAGAAAGAAAGGGAGAGAAACATCAATGTGTGAGAGATACATCAATAGGTTGCCTCTTTCATGCCCCCAACTGGGGACCTGGCCCACAACCCAGGCATGTGCCCTGGGAATCGAACTGGTGACCCTTTGGTTTGCAGGCTGGCACTCTGTCCACTGAGCCACACCAGCCAGGGGAGGGGTAGACTTTAAAGAGCTTCTGCTTAAGGCCCAGTAGTACAAATCACTCCTGAGATCAGTGAGCACTATGGACTGGCAATCATCAGCACAAGGGGGGCAAGGAAGGAAAAGTGCAGCAAAAACAAAATACACTCTGATGTCTTGACCAATTATCCTCCACAGAAGCTGGCGCTGAAGACAATTCTTTTCCTAATAATCTCCTGCAAAACCACAGGCATTCTTTATGCCTCTAAACACCTTCAAAGTGCATTCAAAATTAGGGTTGTGAGTCTGGAAATCTTCCTTTGCTAATTTGTTGTACTTGAATGCCTGCAGAAGCCTTTGAATGGCAAATGCTGTGGGAGGGGCAGTTTCCATGGTGACTCGTCAATGCACCCTTTTTCTTGCACTCACTCCAGTTAGATCTTCATTGCTGAGCTGCCGTGAATGAGAAGGTAACAACGCAATCACATCTGGAGGGCAAGAGGAGCTGTGAGAGATGCAGCCTTTCTCAGCGCAGCCACATTCTGAATGTGCTGAGTTGGACTATGCTTGCCGCACGCCATCTCTTCGTGGTTGCCCTGGCCCCACAGTGGGAAAATGTGTTCGCAACGCATGTGACAAAGGGCCAATTTCCTCACTGTAGGAGGAGAGCTTGTGAATGAATGTGAAAAATACCGAAAACAATAAAAAAATTGGGCAAAGGACATAAATAGGCAGCTTATAGAAAAAAATTAATATGCTTGATCTCATTCATAATGAAGGAAATACTTATTTAAATAAGATTCCATTTTTTAAAAGTCTGATCATGTGCAGTGTTGAAAGAACCTGTGATTTTATACCCTTAATGGGAGGGTCAGTTGGCATAATCTTTTTGGAGAGTGAAAGCACAGGTAAAACAATATTTATTGAAGCATTGTTGAAGCAAATGATTGGGACGGATTAGTTGTTGATACTTCCAGACACAGGACAATGAAAGACAAAAATGAAGTTGGGCTTTCCTCACTACCAAAGAATTGTATGCTCAAACTGCTAAATACTGTTAAAGGATAGTTCCGAAAAAAGGAAAAAGAGGTAAAATCACGACTCTCATGCAGGTATGAAATGAACACAAGTTACAGGTTTTCTGTTTTGCTTGTAATGAAGGAAGTAGGCGGATGTCTCAGCTGATTCAAAGCAGAAGTCAAAGAAGCACCAATTCACGTGGAGCACAGGAACGTGGAAGTGAGCGTGCAAACCGGGGCCAACTGCAGTTTCCACTGGGCGGGAGAGGCGGTCTCTCCACCCGGCAGAACTGACCTGCATGTGAATTCACAGGACTTATTCTGCACTGTTATCTGTGATGGGTGATTTGTCGAGTTATAAAATAGCTCTCACAGAAAAAGGATGAGTAAGGATGAGGGTCTGCTACAGTGCAGAGTTGTGCATGGACCGAAACAGTTTCTGTGTGAGACTTACATGCTAAGTGCAAGGAGTCCGACAGACTGTAAAATCCTGGGGTCCCAGTGACACATAAAAAAGGACATTCAGGTGTGTGTACATATGTACATGTGTATGTTCACAGACACACGACTGTCCCTTGATGGGAACAGAAGAAATGGGTAATTGTGGCTGGCACTGGGGAGTGGGATCTGAGAGGAAAGGGAAACCTACTTTTCATTGTCTGCCTTTGTACACGGCTCGATTTTTTCTTTACTTTTGCCATGAGCATATATCATTTGTTCAAGAAAAATAAAAGGGAATCTTTCATAAAGCTTAGTGTGACAAATAATAAACTAGTGAAATGTACAAATCAAGCATTGCAGAAAACACAAGGAGAAACAGGTGGAAGTGTGGCAGTCATGGCAGGGAGGCTCCGCCCTTAACCCAACCTCCTCCTGGTTTGGACAATTGAGCAGACAGAAAGTAAGGCAGTGAAAAGCAGTTTCCAACATGATCTGCATATCAAGAGCAGTTTGGGAGCTTCTTTCCAAAAGCGCTTTTATTTCAAACATATGCAAAGTAGACTAGTCTGATGACCTCACAGGACCCACTGTCCAATTTCAACAGTTAACAGTTCTCGACCAACTAATTCCCCACCTCATCCCCCTTTTGATATTGAAGTGAATCCCAGAAATCATATTATTTAATCTGTATTTCCTCCAGTATCTCTAAAATATAAGGACTGTCTTTAAAAACTATAACCACAATACAGTGATAATTTTCTAAATAAAAAATTCATTAGTACAATGTCATTATCACACCTAAAAAATAACGGTAATTCCTTAACTTCATCAAAGAGTCAGTGGTAAAATTTCCAATTGTTTCATAGATGTCATCTTTAAAAACAGTTCTGTTTGAATTAGGATCTGAATACAGACAATACATTTCAATTATTTGATATGTTTCTCTCTGTTATAAGCTATACATTACCTGGAGAGCTTCTAGAAAATACTGTTGTACAGGCTTCATCTTGACAATGTTGAATTTTACCTGAGCCCGGTGTTCCTGGAAAACAGCGACAGTTAAGAAACACACACATGCACACAGCCTCATAAATAATCAGCTGAACTGCTTGTTTCCACTGAGCAATCAGGACAAAATGCTTGTTAACCTTCTGCCAGGACCCTGAGGTTGGACCTCCCCCGACCCCAAAACTGAGCAAGCACACAGCTACCTAATTTCTACTTAACAACCTCTCCTAAGAAAAGGCTGGCCTCGGGGCTAAACTGTCTCTGATCTACTGTCCTGTCCTATCAGGTCACCCTTGTTCCTGCTAGTCTCATTTACTCCTCTCTGTAAACAACAATTCTCTGAGCCTAACCCTGGAGAACATATGGCCAGGGCTTCTCCCCACTGCAGGAGTCCTCCTCTGCATAGTGGAATCGGTGGAATGGACCCTTTCACCCCTCTCCCCTTTGCAATAATCTTTGCAAAGATTATTGCTCCTTACTAAATCTAGATTTTTAAAAACTTGACAATTCCAAGAAATTTTTATATTATTTTCTCTAGCTTATTATAATATGAAATGAGATTTGAGAACCACTGCTCAGAGGATGTGAACAATACAATTGCAAAGATAATCTAATATAGTTAGTCTATGTTCCTCCAGAAAGCAGATTCCGAGGTGAATCTTTGTGCAGATGGTTTATGTAGGAGGTAATCTCAGGATGCACAAGAAAAAGAGCAGGGAGAACAATACAGGAGGGGAGAAAACCCCATCCAGGATGCATAAATGAGTAGGTTTCCCCTGCGGATAACTGAAGCTCAGTTCCTCTGGGGATTCTCTGAGGAACAGGTACAACACACCTTAGATTTGATCTCTCAAGGAACAGCAAAGCTGGAAACTACTTTCTCCTGTCCCTCACTGGTTGAGAATTGTTTCTGAGGGTTTTAAGTCTGAAACCCTGCAGGGCAGCTTCAGGTAGGGAAGCAGGGATGTATATGTTCTTGAGATGTCTAGGTTCCCCTGCAGCTGCAGGTAAACTCAGGGCTGAGGAGGTAAAGAGCTAGGATCAAGTGCATGTGCTGCTATATTGAACTTTGTACCTACAGAGAGTATTTTTTTAAAAAAAATTCTTGCTGCCCTGGCTGGCGTAGCTCAGTGGATTGAGCGCAGGCGGTGAACCAAAGCACCACAGGTTCGATTCCCAGTCAGGGCACATGCCTGGGTTGCAGGCCACACCCCCAGCAACCACACATGGATGTTTCTCTCTCTCTCACTTTCTCCCTCCCTTCCCTCTCTAAAAAATAAATAAATCTTAAAGAAAAAAATAAAAATGGTTAAAAAAAAGAATGGTTGTCTTCATAAAAAAAAAAAAAAAATTCTTGCTAATGCCAATTGAACACCAAAAGTTGACCACAAAGAATCTTGTATAAATTCCTCCAAATATCAATTTTAACTAAGATTTGCTGAATACTTACTGTGTGCTAAAGGTTTATACATGTTATCTTAATTTAATTCTTAGGGTAATCATCTGAGGTACATATTATTGTATCTCAATTTCACAAATGAAGAAACTGAGTCAGAGGTTAAATATTCTGCCTAGGTGAAACAAACAGGGAAGAAAAAGCATGGATTTAAATCCCAGCCTCTGGACTCAAGAACACAAGCTGTTAACCACTGTGGAGTACGCTTCCCAACAGATTTTAATCATAATGTGGGAAAACTACAAGTTAATAATAATAATAGTGTAAATGATCCAACAATACCACACATTTGGGGGTTTAAAAATTTCTCTACTGAGAAAATGAAAGCAAGAATAAAAACCTTATATGGCAACATTTATGCATTATGATTAAAACTATGATGAAAAGGAATATTATTATAAATAAGAAAGAGTGATATTATATGAATTAAAAATCTTCCCTGGATGGTGTGGTTCAAATAGATTGAGTGCCAGCCTGCAAACTGAAAGGTCCCCAGTTCGATTCCCAGTCAGGCACATGCCTGGGTGGCAGGCCAGGTCCCCAGCTGGGGGCATGGGAGGGGCAACCGATCGATGTATCTCTCACACATTGATGTATTTCTCACAAATAGATGTTTCTCTCCCTCCCTCCCCCTCTCTCTAAAGATAAATAAATAAAAATTTTTTAAAAATCTTACTCAAAAGGTTAGGAAAACAGCAAATTAACCTTGGGCAGTGGAAATAAGGAATTTATATGAATGCCAACAGAGAGGATTTCCAATTCAGGTCCAGATGGACTAACCAGAACTAAATGTGTCCTCCTATGTGGACAACCAAATACCAGACAAAGCATATGAAACAAGACACTCAGTCATAGGCAACAAAGGACAGTGATCCCTGATGGGAAATGAGGGATGTGAGTCCAACTTTGAGAGAGTTTCCAGGCCATGGTACAGGAAGGGGAACCCAGACAGAGACTGGTAGGATCCTTGAGTTGAAGAGAAAGACTAGAAGAGTCTGGAAGAAAATAAGCTAGAGTTCTCAAGACAGCCCAGCAAAGAGGGGAGACCTGCACACAGACAGAAACCCAGACACCTGTAGAGGGTTGTCCTCAAGTATTTAGCATGATACTGATACTCAGTGAATGTATTTGAGGAAACAACCTGAAGTCAGGGAAAGTATCCAAAAGGGTGAGAGGTTACAATGCCCAGTGATCACACAGAACCAGGAATGGTGCCTATTCCCACCAGCCAAACTGGGAAACCTGAAGGTTCACAGGGCACTGAGCACAGCACACAGAAGAGGCTTGCCACGCTAGCGGGAAACAATTAACCCTAAATGAGCACTGTTGAAGTCCCACCTAACAAATCTTAAAAGCAAGACCCAAAAGGTTCAAACTCTTTCTGAGTAACTTAACAGTATCACAGAACAAAGCTCAGGAATATTTATAGGAAGACAAATATCCACACCTAACAAAGTAAATTTTACTTTGTGTGCCATCTAATAAAAAATTGCCAGGCAATGCAAAGAAGTAGGAAGATATGATCCGTAATGAGGAGACAGATAATTCGGTTGAAACCACCTAGGGTTGACAAAGATATTAGAATTAGCAGACAAGAATACTAAAACAATTATTATAACGCTAAACATATGTTCAAAAACTTAGAGACATGGAAGATGTAAAAACAAAGATTTAAATAAAGCTTTCAGAGATGAAAATTAAAATGTACGTGGACTGTAGGACAACTTCAAATAGCCTAATATAAGTATAGTTGGCATTCCCAAAGGAGAGGAGAGCAAGGGAAAGACAGAAAAATATTTAAATGATTAATAGCTGAAAGTTTCCCAAATTTGATGGAAAAATATAAACCTATATATCTAAGAAGCCCCACATATACTCAAGCACCAAAAAAATTGAAGAAAAATGACACTTAGGTTTATCACAATCAAATTTCTTAAAACAAATGATAAAGAGAAAATCTTAAAAATAGCCAGAGAAAAAAGGTATGCTATACATTGAGCAAAAAGGATAAGGATGACTTCAGATTTCTTGTTGAAAGCAATGCAAGTGAGAAGATAATGGAGCAATATCTTTAAAATACTAAAAAGAAAAAAAAAATCCTATCAACCTAAAATTTTTAAACCCAATAAAATGTCTGTCAAAAATGAATGTGTAATAAAGATGTTCTCAGACTTGCAAAGGCTGAAAGAATTAATCAGTACTACATCACACACAATAAATGTTAAAGGATGTCCCTCATTCTAAAAGAAAATGACCAGTTGGAAATTTGGGTCTACAAAAGGTGATAAAGACCACCAGAAATGGAATCTTTCAATGCGTAGCTTGTGTGCACATCTCTGAACTGATATGGGTGCTCAGGCAATGTCTCATGCTTGCAACTTTCCCAGGAGGATTGCCTTTGAAAAACTGAAGTTGTCTTACCCAGAGGTACCTGGAAATTATGCTGCTTTTACTACCCTGGAAGCCCACAGCCAATGACTGACTAAGATGGGGCTATAAAAGCTTTTCCTCTTGGCTCAGGGTGGGAAAAATTCTGTTATAATTTACCTTCCAGAGTTTCCCATTGGATCAGGACAAAGCTAGATTTCACTTGAAGCCACATTCTTGCATAGCTCCTTTCTCTTCCCTACTCTGTTTCTCTCACTCCCTGGTCAGATTCTCCTAAGAAAGCTTTAAAAACAAATCATATGTCTATGAACCTCTGTCTCAGGCTCTAATTCTTGCAAACCTGACCTAGCAGAGGCACAGAGTGTAAAGACATTTATACCCAATATAAAGACTGACCAAAAGACATCCATATCAATGGAGCCACACAGTAATCAGGTGAACAATCATCAAGATGACTGTCCTGTGGATGTAAGTTGGGTGTCCTTTTTTTAAGCCACTCTGTTGCTCACTGAATGGGTTCATGTATAAAGTTGCCATGATGTCAGCAATGCAGGTCAGGCTTGGACACAAGAATATGGACTTTTTTTCACACTAAGATTGATCTGGCTATTGTCACTGTTGAGTGTATAGTATGCTCACAGTGAAGGCCAATGCTTAGCCCCTCATATGGCATCATTCCCTTGAGGGAAAACTCAGACACCTGGTAGTAAGTCAGTTGTATTGGAGCCCCTTCATCATTAAGTGGATAGTAGTTTGTCCTCATTGATTTTTTTCTAAGTATGGATTATTTTTCTCTGTCCATTAGCTTCTGCCAGCACCATTATCCATGGATTTATGGCATTCCTATTCACCTATTCATCCCACACAATGTTGCTTCCAAACATGGAACCAATTTTATCATAAATAAATGCAGCAAGAGATCCACCTATTCTTACCATGTGTACCAGAATTCAGAAGCAGCTGGTCTGATAAGATGTTGGAATGGTCTGCTGAAGACTCAGTTACAGCACCAGCTGGGAGATAATGCCTTGCCAAGTTGGAATGCTCTTACAGGATATGATTTGAACCAAAAATCAATATACATTGCCTTTTCTCACATGGCAAGAGCACACAGATTGAGAACCAAGGAGTGAAAGTAGGAGAGGCTTCTCACAACTAATAACTTACTTGCAAGAGTTTGGCTTCTCATCTTTGTAGCCTTGGCTCCTCTTCTCTAGAAGTCTTAGTTTCCAACAGCGGAAGGCTTCCATCAGGATACACAACAATGGTTCCATTGAATTGGAGGCATTTCTACACAATGGAGACAGATAACGCTATGTCTGGAATGGGGATTCACTGAGACACTTCTGAATGCTTGCATGTTCAAAGGGAAAGGTCACTGTGGGGGAGATGGGTTATAACAACCCCAAAAGGAAGGATTATTAAGGATTGAAACCCATTAAAAATGAAGGATGGGGTTGCCTCACTGGGCAAAGAACTTTAATCAGCCAAGATTCTGATTGGAGTCGAGGGTTACATGACATGCATAGCAGTGGAAGAAGGATGTGTGAAGTGCCAACAATGGCCTTGTGATCAGATGGGAAGTTGAGAACTTCTAATGTTTTAAATTAGTGATGCCACCCTCCCCCCCCCACCTTGCCTGTATATTTTTTTTCAAAAAGAGTTTTGGTAGTGCTTAACTTTATAATTTAATTCAATGGCAACCAAGTTATGAGGAGACATACCCAGACCCAATGGTGCTGCGTATCCCTTGGAGATCCTAGACTTAATGTAGATAAGATGCTAGATAGCATTTGCTTCCCCTTGTTGAGGAGAGGGTGAGAGCATCTTTATTTGTAGGACATGTCTTCTGCCTAACGTCTTTGTTGTATTTGTTCCAGTTTATTGAGAGTGATGCTATTAGCTAGGAATGCCTGAGGCACTCCCCCTGCCCTATTACTCTTAGCAAGCTTCCACACACATTTCCTGTGGCATATCTGACCGCCACAGGTGGGGGTGGAGGGGGAGGACCTGGGGCTCTGCCTTTATTATGGTCTGAGGGTAGGCTGTGTAGGGTTTTGTGGGTTTACTCTTTATTGGCTATTTTAAAGCATAAGAGCAGGAAATAGGGGATGGGAAGGGAGAAGCAGGTTCATTCAATCAGTTATTTAGATTACCCAGGGTTTTCTGAAAGAGGGACCTTCATAGGTAGGGAGGGCCTCATTCCTTTTCTGTTTGTTTTCCTAGTAGCTGTGTCATGTAGCTAGAAATATGTTCATGGATGTCTTTTGAAATGGATGCCTTGGCAATCAAAAGCTTAATGTCAGGCACTCACACTACAGTTTTGTGTTAGGTAGAAGCACAAAGTAACTTTATGAGAGTTGGGTGTGGGTTGAAGGATGAGAATAAACGCTGAGTAGAAAAACACTGTGCTGACCCTGTGCTTTATGCCTCACCCCATCCCTTCCATGAGTGCCTGGGGCGTGGCCCCTGCAGGCTGTATTTTCCAGACTCTCACGTCTGCTGGGCTTTGGCTGGTTCAGCCAATGGGAGGCACTACGGGGAGACTGGAGAAAAAGAAAGGAAGAAGCCAGGGAACGTCTTCCTCCTTGCTTCCTCTGCTGGATCTCTGGCAGGGGCTGTTCCCTCCATAGTTTAGCTATGGTATGTACAAAGTCTTGTGTATGTGACTTTGTATGTGTGCTAAGCCTTTGAAATGAGTCTTTGAACTGCTACATTTGCTATATCTGCCAAGAAAAAAAATTGGAGGACACCATTAATGATGCAGTCTCTTAAAGGTAGTTTTCTGTAAGTGGTAGCATTATTGACGACTTTTTGTTACCTGGTTATTTTTTAAAAGAGAAATATATGCTCCTGTCACCTCCATTAATGCTCTTTGATGTATAGTGCAAACTGTCACCTGGTACTTATTTTCATGTGTTCCTAATTGCAGCTAATCAAGCATTTACCTTTGCATTTACAAGCTCTTACTGCAGATGCATTTTTAGCCATCCTTAGTGAAGAAACATAATTGCAGTAGAAACCATAGAAATGAACCTAAGCAAAAGTAAGAGATGAGGATCATCATTATTACTTACGCATACTTCCTTTTTTCTAGCCACATAGAGATCAGGAGGAGAAAGCAGCATCTTAAATAGAATTTATGAAGCAGGGAA